>CAUYON010013593.1:0-41030 GCA_963573935.1 Arctocebus calabarensis
CGCTGTCTCCCTGTGTCCCCAAAGGGAAGTTTCTGGGCAGATCCCGCCTGGCAGAGATGCCTGAAGTCCTCTCTCCCCAGTCTCACTGTGCCCAGCCGCAAGGAAGCTGTTACTCGTCCGCCATCTTGCTCCGCCCTCTCCTATGTAGCTCTTAATAGCAGAACATTTTCTTGGGCTACATGGCTTCTGAGGATTCCTGTCCAACCGCCTTCCAGAAAGAGTAGATTAAATTAGATCAAGCTCACTGAGGAAGCCATCAACCAACCCCTGTTCTACCGAGCAGTGGACTTTGACATAAGATGGCCTTGTGCTTCATAAAACTCTCCATGAAGGTGCACAGCGTACGAGATAGAAGTTTCCAGATGCATTTATCTGCTTTGCAGCCAGAATTGAAGCAGTGGAGAAGGGTAAAAGCACCTTGGACCACTAAACTCACTGCTCAGCCCATTTTTCAGATGAGGACACTAAAGTAGAAAAAAGTCGCCAAATATAAAAAAGGCTACCAAACAGGAGAAAAGCCTTGGACTACTGACTTCTAACACTGAGCCTTGTCTATCTCATATGTAGGAGAATAATGCACAGACTTCAATAAAGACTTGTGAATACAAGTTTGAAGGCAACGTCTATCAATTCATAAAACAACTGATCCATCTAGACAATCCAGTTATTTAAACAATTAATTCCTTGGCAAGTGAAGGGAAGACATGTTACTGAGGGGGAGAGACTGCTTACTATTTGGGTGATTGATGAAATCAATCATCACTTCAGACCAATGGTCACATTAATAGTTTGGGGGATACATGTACAGAACAGATAAAGGGGGGGTAAAATACTTCATTGGTGTCCCCCTCTCTGTCGTGCTGGATGTTTGGAGGTGCCGAGTATAGTCATGGGGCAACTAAATTAATAAAATGAGATCATTTTCAGGATGCATGATGGGGGCGAGGTGTTAATTTTCTCTCATTCACATGAAGGTTAATTCTGGGCCTTTTTGTTTTTCCTTGCACAGTGATTTATTTCCTCCATTCACGTTTCCCTTCAGTGGAGCATTTTTCACAAGGACTAACAAAAGAAGAACAACAAGCTCAAGTGCAGAGTTAAAACGTTCAAAGGCCCCTCTCTGGAAATTAAGCAGATATTTGAGTGACAACTGGAATGACAGGTGAAATCAGCAAAAGGTGATTTTAATTTTTTTCCTTTCTGTTCTCCTAGAATTATGCACATTTCCTAATGAACCATTGGTGAAGCTACCTAATAGGAAATTTTAAAACACCCAAGAGCATGAGAGGGATTTGACTTCCGTTTCTGATTTCATCTGGCATTCTTTTTCTTTTTCAGACAGGTTTTATTCTCCTGGGACTCTTGAGAGTCAGAAAATGTTTCAAAGGCCATCACACCTGTTCCAAATATGTTCGTTGTCCCCACAAGAGCTTTGCAGAATCACCTCTGCTAATGGAGAGCCAGCAGTGAGCTCTGTTAGATCTGCTTGTGCCCTTGTTTCTTGATCTACTTTAATCTACTCTTTCTGGAAGGCAGATGGGGTCTCTTTACTCATATGCTCTAAAATCCCTGCATCTTAGAAATGATGGCAAATAAATGCCCCTACCTGAACTTTGCCAGCTAAGGGGTCCCCATGTGCTCATTTGGGAGTCCCAGTCCTGAATCACGTGCACAGCCCCACCCTGGGATATGTTCACTGAGGGTTTAATCCCTCAAGCCCTTTGCAAGGTGTTTCACCAGCCTGGCCATCCCGAGGGAAAAGACTGCTCAGCTCAGCAGCCTCGCTAGGGAGCTTGAGCTGTACTCTAATGGGCGAGTGTGATGGGGCTGGAGACCCAGAGGTGGAGACAGGAAAGGCCACCTTCCTTCCGAATCCATGTTGTGCTTTGTCAACTGGCTCCAGAGTAACTTAATTTGGGCCCAGAATCTCCTAATGTCATCTATAAGCGCTCTTTGTCATAACATCTCTCTCCCTTTGTGTTTCAGATCACTGTCCACTAAACCAGTGGCGGGAGGACAGCAGGTGGGTAAACAGAGGGACACCTGGCCACCCTCTGCCTTCTCTCTCTCTGCTCTTCATGTGGGCCATGACCACTGCCATACTGCACCACCCCCAGAACATCTCTTTCAGTGAAATTTCCAGCCTCCTTGAAAATCAGCTGATGGAAATATACATATGTGTGTGTTGGGGTGGGATGGGCAGGATGGAGCGGCAGACGGAAAGTTTCCATTCTGAAATCCTTGAACTCAGCGGCGGAGGAGATGGAGCACTGGAGCTGCTCTGCTGGTGAGGTCTTTCCAGCTCCTCCGGCCGCTCAGCCAGGTCGGGTGGACAGCTGAGAGGTTGTCAGAGGCTAGATCCTCTCCTCTGTCTGCCGGTCACCTGTGGGTGACTATGCCATCTGCCTCAGCCGGCTTCCAGAACACATGTGCTGAGGATTATTTCCAGAAGTTCTTTAATGAAGAGTGCATTAGTGGCTCTGAAACCACACGGAGCCCTGGGATGGAGGTGGTGAGATGGTGGAGCTTCCTCCCTGCACAGAGGCCTTGAGGGTCTTCCACGTGGGCATGTTTTGTTCAACAATTCCAGTCTCTCTCCCATCCCTTAAAGAGCCTTTCCCATCTGTGTTCCTCAACTAGCCAGAGTCATGGAGTCCTTGTATCCCTCCCTGTGAAGGGCAAATTCCGAACTGTGAGGCCTCAGGTATCCCCTCCCTGTGACGGCTTTTCCTCTCTACCAGCCCCAGGATGAACTCCCACCCAAAGCCTGCTGCTCTGCTGAGCACCCTCTCTCCGCCCCTCACTCCCGCCTTCCCGGCCCTTCCAGGATGCTGTCCTCTGTAAGACATTGTGCTGATCCATGGCACAGATTTACATTTTTACTTATGAACATACTCTTGATCTTTCTAAGTCTTTTTAGTATAATCCTGGCCTCATATGTTGAGGTCAGACTTGATCCTTCCTTATCAAGATTGTATTGTAAAGCTTTAGGTTTCCTGAGCTAAATTGACATGAGTGGCACCAAATTCACCTCTCTTCTTCCTAATCCCCACAGTTCTTTGCCACCACAGGACCGTGGGTGTAGGAATGAGAAGAACTCACAGGTCAGCTTTCAGAGGATGCCAGTAGAGGCCGTGCTCCTGGGGGTGTGGTAGGAACTGTGCTTGGGGCAGGCGAGAAGTTGTACACCTGTCCTTTTGTCTTTGGGAAGAACTTCCTGAGGACACTCAGCCTCAGTCTTAGGTTAGTTGGCCCAGAAACAGACTGGAGAGAAAGATTTGAGTATAAGGGGCTTATCTGGGAGGTGATCTCAGGAAATGCCAACAGGGGAGTGAGGAGAAGCGAGGAGAAGGAAAGAAGGCCGATAAATGTGCAGGAAAGCACAGGGTTCACTCTCCTTCTGGTCTCTGGGAGACTCCGAGGAACTTGCCCCAGACGCGTCCACCGGAAGGTTAGGAAAGGTGAGTACTTATTCCCCTCCGTTATTAAGGAGTGCTGCTCCCAGAGGGACTAACTTCTCCAGCATTTCTGGCAGGCCCTGCTCTCTGTTAAAAACCAAAGAAAGCCTTTGGGCCAGTGTCCTAAGTGCCTGAAGTTAGAAGCCCATAGCTTGTACTGGGACAGCCAGAGCCCAGTGATACACTGGTGTCCTCATGTGCTGTGCCCTATCAAAGCCACGAGTAGAAACACACTTTTATATTTTACTAGTCAGTGACCCAGAAGTGCAGAGGGCCTTCCAACCCCTTGGCCAGAAACTGCTCCATGCGGGGTGCCGGTGTGGCCTTAGCAAGGAAAGTCCTTCTCATCGCCACTGTGTAGGGAAGAGTCTAGTGAGGAGGAAAGAGGGTGGCTGGAAACTGGGTCACCGACAGACAATCCCTAGTCTTTGTTTGTTTGTGCCTTAAGAAAGTGCATAATGAAAGCAAGTACTGTATTTATTAAATGAAAAGATAAATAAAGAAATTGGGATTGGAACCAAGGACACCTGGTCTCAAGAGTTATGTTGTTCTTATTTAATTTAGTCTTCACCTCCTCCAGCTGAGGAGGCTGGAAACAGTAGCTGCCACCAATGGTGACAACAAAAAAGTCCCACCCTGGGAATTCTCAGTCTTGGCTGATAATGTTTGTGTTTCTAGGACTGAGACATGGAAATTGGCCTGCTAACCCAGCCAGAATGCAAAAAGGCCCACTCCAGAAAGGGGCCATTCAAAAATCAACCAAAATGTCAACACTCTTAAAAATGAATCTGTCAATAATTCAAATAATTTTTAATAACAACATAAGCATTTCTCACATTATAATAAAAAATTTGACAAGGTTTGACCATTTTTATAATTTCGATGGCTTTATTTTTCAGCAATAGTATGATTACTAAGCGTTAATGCATTTGTTTCTGCTCTGAATAGCCTGGCATGGTGAAAATTTTCTAAAGCCAATAGCTCTTATTTAGCTAAATAAAATTTGCCTGGGAAAGCTCTGTCTTCATCCCAAGAAAGGGAAACTATATTTAGCATAGGGTGAGTGGTATTTACGTATTTATTTCCCTTCTAATTCTTTGATAATTGGTTATTAATGGTAACTTTCTATTCATTTTGTAATATGTAATAGAGTTTCCATATATGAATGTGCATATATGTTGTGGAATATATATATATGAGTGCGCATTAACACACTTTTACTCTAGTCATTCATTCATTTATTCATTTGAAAAATACTTGATGATTAAGACATTTGTCTAAATGTATAAACTCATCTGAGTGTCCATAGTAAGTGAAATTTTCTCTGAAAAAGGAGAACACAGGGAGGTGGGAAGGGGATCGGTGTGCTCCCACCTGATGGGCACAGTGTGAGCGGACAGGCCCACCTCTTGGGTGAGGGGCAAACTACAACAGGGACCCTACCTAACAACACAAACACTGGAGCCTCATCGTTTGTACCTTCATATTAATCTGAGATTAAAAAAGGAGAACAGAGTGTTTGTTTCAAGAAAGACCTTAGTTTAAATCTTATCAGCAGCTTAACGTTGAGAGACTTACATCCTCCAAGTCTCAGATTCTAAATCTCTGAGTATTGTATAAATAATACTTACCTAGTGATTGATGGGGATTAAATTAGATAACACATGCGAGCAAATTAATGTTTGGTTTAACTCTGTGAAAGGCTCTACAAGTTTGATATTCCTACGCACATTTTTATAGAGGAGGCAATCAAGATTCTTCCAGATAGGATTCACACAGAATGGGGTCCCCGTACCTAACACCCGAGGACACATTCTGATTCATATGTATGACATCTTGCTTTGAACTCTTCAGGGTTATATAGAAGTAGCAAGAAGATTCTTCTTATCTCGTGTGACACTGCAGTTGTTTTTATCAGGTAAGAGACATAGAATCTCCTTTTTATCAATTTGATGCCCATTAAGGTTAGCAAACTTTTATTGATTAGCGAAGGAGCGTGTGGCTGGTGAAAGGGATAGCAGCCGCCTACCTGTTAACTGCCAAGCAAGGAATGCCTAACTGCTCCTCTGAACGTATTTTTATTTATTTCTGCTGGGTTTTATTAAAACCCAGCATCAAGGCCTAGGGAGGCTTTTTAAATATTTGAAAGAGAATTGATTGTGTATTTTGACATAGTTGTGCTTTTACAGGAGTATCAGTGACTGTATGGATTGGTTGTCTGTTTGATGAACTTCTCGCATGAGTGGTGTTGACAAAGTCAGAATATTCCTCCAAGTGCATGTTTGGTTTCACTCGTGTCATTTTGTAAAATTGGGGTAAATATTTTTCTTTGCATGTGGTTACACATCTCCAAAATCACAAAAGAAGGCAATGAGACTATGTGATTTTTGTATACAAATATTTATCTTATAGACAACTTTTCAGGAACATTTAGTGCATAAAGCCAAGTAGATCCATATATTGATCAGGCTGGCTGGTTTCCAGGCTAGGAGAACTTGATTTATCTCCTAGAAATTCACTATTCTCTTTACAGTTCCGGGACTTTCACTGGCAGCATTTCTCCCAAGGCTATAAGGCCTTTGCCACTGACTTGGGCATGGGCAAAGAAGAAGTAAAAAAAAAAAAAAAAAAAAAAAGAAGAAAGCACCATGTATAGCATACTTAGAAGATAAAATTACAAAGCATAACAAATGTTTATCTTTGATATCTTTTTTATAAGAAACCCGGGAGAAATAAACTTTGTAATTTTTTTCTTTGATTTTCCACCTACTTTTGGCAAGGCAAAGAGGATGAGGCAATGATAGGATGGGTCTGAGGTCTGGGGAAGTTGGCCTGGAGGAAGTTCCCTGCAGCCCAAGTCTCAGACTTACCACTTCAAGAACGGGTACCATGATAAATAACCTACAGAATTGTTGCTCTTGGAGATGTGGATGAAAAGTACTCAGCAAACAGTGTGTAATTAATAACTTGGGGATACTTTAAATTTTTACAAAGGGTATCATAGCCTCTGGGAAGACAGAACATATACTAGTTAGGATATAGTACCAGAAGGTGGCAAGTTGCTACATGTTGTCTTTAGCTTTACTATATACTTGGCATTAATAATGTAGCCATTGAACTTAGGAAGACATGACCTTGAATTTGGTGACAGTAACAGTCCTACAGTGTTTTAGAAAGGGATTTGGAGATAATGAAGGAAGAGCAGGCCACTCAGAGCCTTGTTGACCACTGTGAGGACTTGGACATCTATCACTTCAGGGAGAAAAACAACTTGATTATGTGTTTAATTGACCATTCTGGTTGCTGTGTTGATAGTAGCCTATGGGCTGGAATTGGGAAGGAAAAAGGAGCGGGGGGGGGACAGAAAGATCTTTCTGGCAGATATAGCAGTCATCAGGGTGAGAGTAGATGGTACCTTAGATCAGCATGGTCACAGTGGAACTTCTGAGAAGTTACAATACTGTTGATGTCTATTCAACTTAGAGACAATAGAATTGAAAACGGATTTGCTGTAGGGTACAAAAGAAAGACCAAAGTCCAGCCTCACTTCCAAGATTTTTACCTGAGCAATGGGAGGACCAAAGACACTGCCCTCAGTGGGGACGAGGAGAACTGAAATAGGGCAGGTCCCGGGTGGGAGATCAGGAGTTGGGTTTGGTGCAGGCTGAACTTAAAAATGGTTTTAGTTGTAGGTGGAGATATTGAGTAGGCAGCTGGAGATATGAAACTGCACTTTGAAAAGAGGATCAGGCTGGAGATACCAATTTGGAAATTGTTTGTATAGAGATGGTATTTAAAGCTGCAGACTGGATGAGATTACCAGGAAATGAGTGTGATAGAGAAGAGAGAGCCAGGGCCGGAGCCCCAGCAGAGATGACTTTCATTAAATGATGTCTCCTGAAGATTAAAGGAAGAATGGCATTATTTAAAAGAGACCATATCTACATTTGATCCCTTTTGTGCTTTGTCATTGCAAAAGGTGGAATTCCTCCTGCTTTTGGCAGACTGATGCTGAAAGAGTGGATATAGTGTCGGAGGTCAGAACACCACTATACTCCAAAGTATGGGGCTTTGACCTGCCGAGTGTTATAAACAGAATGACAAGAGGAGGTCCCAGAAACAAGGTCTCTCTGCTCTTTTCCTGCTCTCCTGCACTTGCCTCTTTTTTTTTGCCTGGAGGGAGTCATGGAAAGTAGAATTCCTCTTCCCCTAAAGCGACGGTTCTTAACCTATGGGTCTCGACCCCTTTGGGGGTTGAATGACCCTTTCACAGGGGTTGCCTAACTATATCCTGCATATCAGATATTTCCATTACGATTCATAACAGTAGCAAAATTACAGTTATGAAGTAGCAATGAAAATAATTTTATGGTTGGGGGTCACCAGAACATGAGGAACTGTATTAAAGGGTCACGGCATTAGGAAGGTTGAGAACCTCTGCTCTAAAGCAAACCATAAAACCTAAAAAACTTACACACTCCCTTCTCCCTTGTAAACCCTCTATCCAGGGAAGTCCTGCCCCATGGTGGATGTGGTGCAGAACGCCTGCCCAGAGAGGTCAGAAAGACCTTGAACAGATGGGCTTTGCTGAGTTCCTCCCTTGTCTATTATCCGTAGATTATATCCTTGTCTAGTCACACGTCTACACGCTGCCCATTCTTCATTGAACATAGGACAAAATCAGATGGTTTTTTTCAGTGTCTTTGGGTCTTTATTTCTGAAGACTCCCGTATCATGTCAAACTTTGATTAAATATATTCATGATCCCTTTTCATTCCTTTTGCAAAAGATTTGAACTGAAATTTTACCAAAGAAGATAGAAAGATGGCAAATGAACAGATAAAAAGATGTACAACATCATTCTCTTTACAGAAATGCAAATGAAAATCCCAACGAGATGTGACTCTGCACCAACTAAAAGGGCTAAAAAACAAAACCAAATGAACAGAAAACAGATAAAACCAAATGCTAGAGTGAATAACAAGAAACCAAGACCCTGATAACATTGCTGATTAAGAATGCAAAATTGTACAGCCACTTTGGAAAACAGGAGGTTTTTGAATAAGGTTGAACACATACTCACCATATACCCAGAAATCCACATTTACTCAAAGGAAGGAAAGAGAATTTATGGCCATACAAAAACCTGTACACACATATCTATTGTGGCTTTACTCTTAGTTGCCCCAACCAGAAAGCAACTCAATCATACTTCAACTGGAGAATGGTTAAACTATGGTATAGCCTTAGAATGGAAGCCCATTCAACACAAGAGGACAAAGTACTGATAGAGATAATCAGGACAGATGAATGTCCAGTACATTACATAAGTGAAAAAAGCCAGACTTAGAAGGTCACATACTGTGTAATTCTGTAAGAACAATTTATAAAGACACAGAACTGACCTGTGGTTGTTGAGGCCCAGAGTTATGAACAGGGCTTGAGTACCAAGGGCACAGGTGCATATTAACAGAGGTGAGAACTGTTCTCTATTTTGATTGTATTGGTTTCCTTACTGTGTACATTTGTCAAAACTCATAGAAAGATACACCAGAAAAGGTGAATTTTATTGTATTAAATTCTATCTTAATAAACTTGATTAAAAAATCAATAGCTTTTCTAACAATAAATGGCTAGGACATATCATAAATAAGAAATCAGAACAAACAAACAAAAATAAACATGGCTTCTTGGTGCTAAGGTTTTGGGTAACTATCTTGAAAATGTCGAAAGAAAACCAGACACCACACTGAAGCTTTCCCAGAGCACGGGCTGGAGGCAGTGAGTCGGTCGGCCCTCTTTGATGTGCCGCACCCTGGTGCACTTGACACAAAGCCGGTGACACACTGGCTGTGCACCTGCTGGACAGCACAGTCGCCTCAGTGAAAGATGACCCCTCCTGATGTACTATAAAGTGTCAGCGTACAACAAGCTTGTATTTTTAGATCGCAGACTCAGAGACTCCATGTATGGTATTTTCACATGGGGTGAGGTTGACCTAAAACACCACAGGCGGATTCTCTGGAGTAAAAGATCTTTAACTACATGTCAGCAATGATTAGTTACAAAGGGAAAGAGAACTTGCCCAACTTGACACTAAATGACAGAACAATTTGACAAAAGCTAAACACAGGAAAAAAATATCAGTCTTTAAGACAAGAGGCTGATCCCCAATAGTGTAAGGGACAAGCCTTTTGATTATATCTTTTGTCCCACGAATAATAAATCCCTACCCTCAGAAGGCTTTCTAGGCTGATCTCCTAGATTTTGGCTCTGAAACCTCCAAAGTACAATTTGTAGAGTTAAAGGAATCTGAGCCTCATTTAATATTCAGTTTCTATGTCTCCATAAAGTGCGTTCCAGGGAGTAAGCCAGAGATTCTCATTATCCCTTATAAACAATGGACAACATGGACAACATCTTCTATAGCTTTTTAAAGACCTGAGTAACTGGCTAGACCCCTAATTAGCGAAGATGCTCTTTTAAACATCAGACTATCAATTGTGATGGTGGCTTTCTGTGAAAAATCATCAGTGACATAAAAATGTAACAGGCAAGGCTTTGCTAGAACTAAGTATGCAGAGACACCAGACAGGCCCTTGCCATAAGGGCTGGCATTCGGATGGGAAGAAGCAGGACTTAATAATGAAATGATAATCATCATCATCTTGGTTATTCAAAGCAGCATATGCCGAATTCCAAACTTGGAAGAAATGATACCCACAATAGTGAGGCAGTGCGTTGTAAACAGAGGTTTGAAAAGCAAACACATCTGCCTTCCAGTCCGGGTTCTGTTCCTTTGGAACCGAAATGTCGAACAACTCATCAAACCTCTGTAAGTTTTGGTTTCTTTAATCTGTAAAAAAGGCAACAATTATGAATTCTACTGCTTGGATTTGTAAGACCTAAAGGAGCTCGTGACTATAAATGTGTGAGGCCAGTGCCTGGTGTAGAAGACATTCAGTAAGTATCAGCAATGGGTCGTCACAGGAGCAGTAAGATCGGAAATAAGGAATGACTTCTGCAGTGGCAAATTGAGTGTGATGCCGGAGGGAGCTATGAATTTGGGAGTGTAAATAGTACTTAAAATGGTGGGGTGCACTGAGATTGTCTAAGTAGAGAATCAGATAAAAAGAAGAAGAAGGCATAGTCTGGACTCCCCCAGCATTTTGGAGTTGAAATTGTTTCCTTTTTTCTTTTTTAGTCCTTTTAGTACTTAGCTCTGTAACACTTTTTGAATTCCACACTGATATCACAGCCGTGGAATTAGGTCCTTTCCCCTAAATCTTGACAGGCATCTCCACTCCCATTCTTTTCTGTCATTATTCATGGAATGTGGAAAAAGAAGTAAACTTCTGTTGGCTTGTGTCATTTTAGTCCAGGTCTCCATCGACGGGGCAACGGGTTGAAGCAATTATCTGGCTAATTCAGGCAGAACCTACCATGCCCTTGGGACCCCTTTCTCCTTCTGTTACTTTTGCCTGAGTAACTAGGGAGGCACTTCAAGCCTTTCTCTGCTCGTGTGACTCTGGGCTGACTACTTAACCATCGGACCCTGTCATGGAAACAAAACTATCATGTATTAGAAACAAATGCCAATGAGGAAGGCACTCTTGTTTCGAATGTGGGTGTATTTAATTTCCATATGGACTATGCCCTGAGCCAATGCAAAAGGCAGATCTAAAGTGAAGGATAAATGAAGGCAGACAATCAGGGACTGAGTTCTTGTCAGTATAAAAGAAAATCGAGCTCACTAAAGGGGAAGGAGCTGAATTTCTTCGATAAGAGCCTGTGTTATGATTCATTTTTACTTATGGCACTTTGGGAGAATAGTGAGAATACTGAAATAAAGGAGAAAATTTTGACCCATGTCACAAAACACCCTAAGAATGTATAGCCTGTGGCTCAAAGGAGTAGGGTGCTGGCCCCATATACTAGAGGTGGTGGGTTCAAACCCAGCCCCGTCCAAAAAGAAAAACTGCAATATATATATATATATATATATACACATATATATAGCCTCCTCATTAGAGATGTTTTTGTAATCAAGAGGCAACACTTTACCCTCATGAAAAAGGATATATGTTTAGGGGGCGGTGGAGAGAATGAGAAGTTTTTTGATGGAAAAGCCTGGGAAACTTTACTTGTTTAAATGCCTAGGTTGAAATATATAACAGTAAAACCTCACCAGCGAAGGACACCCTCCCTTTGGTGAGGGTGAATACGAGTCCATGAAACTCATGGTTGTGCCCAAATAAAGAGAAGACACCAGCTCTAACTCAGCATTGACCGAGCCTGTCAGCTCTTATCTTAATGAGCTACAGACCCTAGGACAGGAGAGGGACGAAACGGAGCTGTGTGATACGGTACACGGTGCAGTAATTGGATCAAGCTGAGGCAGTGGTGGTCCCTAACAGCAGCTGTGGGTACAAATGAAAGGGATGTCACTTGCAAATAATTTGCTATGTTTCAGTTTTCAGTTTTGTCCATGGAGTTGTGTGTCAGAAGAAAATTCTAAAAGCATGGATTTCCCTTCACCGTTCGCCTGCCAGAATAATCATCTCTATCCACATTTCAACAAATTTAACAACATGGCAAATCTCGAGATGTTTGAAATCCTTTATTTACATGAATCCAATATACTTTCTCAGATCTTTACTTTACTTTACTTTACTTTCTCAGATTTACTGGGTGCAGATTTGCTCTGCACCCAGTAAATTGCCTGTGTTGCTAGCACAGGGTTGCAATTTGCATTGCATTTTCCATGATTTGCCAGTATTCCCAAGGAAGTCAGTAAATATTGATGCCCTGTGCTGTGAAACAAGTCCTCCAGAATACACTGTTGCGAGTGAAGAAGCATGTTTAGCCTCCTAGAAGCCACAGCAACTTTATAGCAATTGCATGGATGTTGTTTCAGTAATTCATTGCTATGTAACAAACTACCTCAAAATTTAGTGGCTTACCACAGCAATTTATTATTTCTCATCATTTTGCAATCTCGGTTGGGCTTAGTAATGTGGTTCTTCTGCTCCGCGTGGTGTCTAATGGGGTGGAACCTAGATGGCTTCTTTACTTACACGTGTGGGGCATCAGCCATGATGTCTGGAGAGGCATCTCTCTCCACATGGCCTCATCACGTGGCAAGATTGGGTCTCTTAGCAGCACTGTGGTCACAGAGAGGACTGGCCTCTTACATGGTGGCTGGTTTTTAAGAAGGAGGAGGCAGGAGCTTCCAGACCTCTCAAGTCCAGGGCTTGCCCAGTGGACCCCTTCTGCCATCTTGCACTGGTTAAAGCAAATGACAGGACTCACTCAACATTAAGGGTGATAGTTTCATCTGTTAGGAGATGAAGGAGCCACATGTGTATACAGGGGGAGAAGGGATCGAGAGGGTCATTTTAGAGGCTTTGTGGCTGCCTCCTGGATGCTCTGGTGGGGATGGAGGAACATTGGATGTTGGAGTCATTGCTTGCTTTATTTCTTTTTTGAAATAAGTGGTTGATTTCTTGTTCTGAGCATATTATGTCGGAGATATTAGGAACTGTAGATTCCATTTAAACAGTGATTCTAAAACAATTCTATGGTGATCTATACCAAGAAACGTTTTATAGGACTCCATACACAAAACAGAAATTACAAAAAACATTTCTGAAATGTGTATGTGTATATATATGTATCCCCATATACAAAGCAAAAGTTTCATGAAACAAGGTTGATTCTTTTTTTTATTGTTGGGGATTCATTGAGGGTACACAGAACCAGGTTATATTGATTGCTTTTGTTAGATAAGGACTCTTATATTTGTGACCCACCCCCAAAAGGTGTACTACCCCCCTTGAGCATCACCCCCTCCCTCCTTCCCTTTATCAGATCTCCCCACACCCCTGTCTGTGTACTAGGAGCTTAATTGTCCTTATAGCAGAATTAAGTGCATTGGATTCTTATTTCTCCATTCTTGTGATGCTTTACTAAGAATGTGTTCCTCATCCATCCAGGTTAATACAAAGGCTGCCCTGTACCCTGAGGTTTTTTATTCTCGTTCATTTTAAGGAAAGTTGATCTTGACCCATGATCTACCAAAGAGGTGGCACTGTGATTTTAAAAACACTAATCTAAATCTATCTTTTCATTCTACAGATGAGGTTGCTGAGGATTGATGAGATTAGATGACGTGTTAGCAATAGAACCAGCATGCTGGTCTCCTGCTCTATCACCTGTTATTTATAGGCACAGAATAAGTGGTGATCTAATATGAGTTGCTAATTTTGCTTAGTTTTTCTCATTATGGTCCCCACAAAAGTGTAACTGAGTGATTTTTTAATACATTTTTTTTTGCTCATTTCCCTACAACTTAACCATACTTAGTATATTTTTTCAAGCTTGAGCGTTAAGTCACAGCACTTTCAAGCAAGCATATAAAGTATCACCCATTCTCTACTCTCAGATTATTTATTTCTTTTAAAACATTTTTTGTAGTTTGTCTATGTCACAACCCAAGAGGGTATAAAACAAATAAGAGCCCCTTAAATCACCATGTTTACTTCTTAATACCGAGAAGAAAAATTTCTTGACTATAAGGATGTAAAAAAACAGAGCAGTTTTCTAAAGAAGATGGTAGAAACATCCACAGGAGATTTTGAGGAATAGGGCTGTTTTCCAGGAAAAGTTTTAGTGTCTTCCAGAATCTATGGTTCTGCCTAGAATCATAGATTGAGTAGATGACCTTTGAATCCAAATCATTACTCTCCTTGGTTTAGTGGTGTTGTGGGGCTGCATTAACTGATGGCCCAATTCACTTTCTGACTATAAAACTGCTTATTAGGTAAACTAAACTACCCTAACATGGAGTTGCAATTGACAGGGGAGACTTGGGTCTTACATCCCTTTGACGTTCTTCTGTTGCACTGCTCAATGGAAATAGAATGTCAGCCACCTATGTGGCACTTCTAAAAGTTCTAGAAGCCACACTAAAAAAGTAGGGAAAAAAGATGTGGAATTACTTTCTCTTAACTTTATATTTTGAAATAAATTTAGACATTAAAAAGCTACAAAAATAGTACAGAGTTCCCCTGTACCTTTCACCCAGTTTCTTCTAATATTATCATCTTGTATAACCATGTTACAATGAACGAAATTAAGAAATTGCCTTGTATATATAATACTATTGACTAAACTGAAAACTATTTGGATTGATGAAATAATTAACTCAATCTATCCAACATATCATTTCAATGTGTGATCAATGTAAAAACATTTTTGGTAAGATATTTTATATCCCTTGTTTCATACCAGATCTCTAAAACATACAGGCAACAAAATAAGCATATGAAAAGATGCTCAACATACAAAAAATAAATATAATTATTCAAAAACCTGGTGTGTATTTTGCTCTTACAGCGTGTCTCCATTTGGGCCCACCACATTTCAAGCCCTGCTGCCACGGTGGCTAGTGGCTGCTGTGTCTGTACAATCCTGCTGTAACGACTCAGAGAAGAAGCATCATCGACCATCTACTTCTTCTGTATATGAGTTACGTGGAGGGTGCTTGAGTCTAGGAAGCACTGGAGTAGAGGCAAAATCTTCTGGTCCTGAAGAGTGCTGGCTTAAGGGTGAGTCAGAGTGGAATTCCAGCTGTGCAACTTATCTTTGGCTGTGTGACCTTGACTAGTAACAGACTTTCTGGACCTCTTTTTCTTTATCTGCTAAAAAAAAAATAAGTAAATAAAAAACGAAGAAAATAGCACCAACTCATGGATCGATGGATCAAATGAGATAACACATGTTAAATGCTAGCACAGCGCCTTACCTGGAGTTGGTACACAATGAATTGTTAGCTTTTAGGGGTCATCTATGTCACTAACAGAAGATCAAATATATGTGATCTTTCCTTGGTGTTGAGTGATATTAAAAGTCCAGGTTGGGCTTTGGTTAATATTTTAGAAAGGCTCAACAAATGTGTATTGAGTGCCTACTATTTGCCAGGAACTGGGCTGACAGCTAGGAGCATAAACATGAATAAAACCCTTTAAGGAGTTTACTATTTAGTAAGAACCGGCATTAAAAAAAAAAATGCTGCATTTTCTCTCTGTATGTGTTTGACTGTGGTGCAACGGAGGATGAAAATTGTTGCTATTTACTTTATCTCTTTAATTACAAAGTAATTATATATTTAGGAGTTGTGAAAACAAAGTTCAAAAAATTAAATATGATCAATAATCCTATCATCTTCACAATTAACTTACTCTTGGTCTCTTTTAAAGAAAACTATTTCAGAGTGTTTTTATTTCCTTAATTTTCTGTTTCTGTTATTCACGGCATAGGTGCCAGGACTTAACTCTTTCTATATTGCTAGGTATTTGTGGTAGAATAAGAAAGACTATTTGTAAAAGGGACAGTTACCTGGGGTGTTTTTAAATAAATAGATTAAGCTGTGTTTGTTACAATGTATTTATTTTTATTACAGAAGGAGGTTGTGAGCTTATGGAGATGGTCAGAGGTGATAAAGAAAACTATCAATGGTAGTGACAACAAGACCAACTTTTCTTGACTGCAAGCATTGTGTTAACCCTGCAGTATTAACACCAGAGCTCTGTCTTAACTAATAACCTATATTGTCTCTAGTAAGTTTTTGTTTGTTTGTTTGAACCTCTAAGTGTAGTTTAAGTTAATGTTTTAAAGTCTGGATACAAGGAGAGAGTCAGAACACCACAATAATACTCTACCAAACTTTTAATGTTATTGTTTTTGGAAGTTATTCTGTGGATGACCTTCCTTCCTTCCTTCCTTCCTTCCTTCCTTCCTTCCTTCCTTCCTTCCTTCCTTCCTTCCTTCCTTCCTTCCCTCTCTCCTTCCTTCCCTCCGTCCCTCCCTTCCCTCCCTCCCTCCCTTCCTTCCTTCCTTTTTTCCTCCTTTCCTTCCTTCCTCCCTTGCCTGTATTTTCTTCATTTACTTTGTATGTGTGCAATCATTTTAACCAAGTTGCCTAATTTTAGATATAATTTGAGGGATGAGCTACCTTGAAATTTAACAAGGAAGACCAAAAGTCATTGTGTCATCTAAAATATTCATATTCTGGACTATTCTATGCTATTCCAGATGTAGACAGATCTAGGTCTGAATTCTGGCTCTTACATTTGCTAGATACATTCCTTTTGAGCACAAAACCTTTTTGAGTCTCTTTTTTCTTATTTGTAAAATAAGAACAAGAAAAAAATCTCTTTTTTTTCCTAGGATTAAAAATAGATAATGTAAGTCACACCACGGGAGGTGGCAAGAGGGGATGTGAAAATTCATACCTGTTGGGTACAATGCACATTATCTGGGTGAAGGGCACTCTTACAACCTTGACCCAATCTATACAAAATCAAAGTAAGTAAATAAAACATCTGTACCCCCTAATTTTCTGAAATTAAAAAGTGGGTAATGTATGTTAAACTTATACTACAACATGTGCTCAGCACACATTGCCCATAGAATGTGTTCAACCAATGATTGTATGTCAGTCCAAGATACCAGCCTAGTTGAGCTGATGGTGGGGTTGGGAATAAGGACTGGTATGGCAAGAATACAAACAGAAAGTGTCCTTTAGCAGTGGATTAGCTACATGAGATCTTGTACTGCAAAATAATTTTGAAATACAGTCTCAGTAAGCAAGATAAAACTGGAATTTTTTCCCTCCTTCTCTTAATTCTCATTTACCTTTCAAGAACCAAATGTAGAGGGAGGGCGATTGGTGGGATCACACCTACAATGCATCTTAGAAGGGCACAGGTGAAACTTATTAAATGCAGAACACCAATGTCTACAGATAGTGATTAAGAAAGTGCCATGAAGGCTGTTAAACAATTCGATGAAAATATTTCAGATTGTATATGAAGTCAGCACATTGTGCCCATGATTGCACTAATGTACACAATTATGATTTAATAAAAATATAAAAAAGAGAACCAAATGTAGAGGATTTTAAGCAGGGTGTTCCTTTTGTACCTTACAGATGATTGCCCTTCTGCTTCTGTCAGCTCACAGTCCTGGTGTGGAGGTTGTACTGGAGAAAAGAAAATGGACAGTCAGAAGTCAATAGTCCCTTCTAATCCGGGAGGATTTAGAAAAGAGGTAAGTAGAGATACAGTGATGAAATCTCAATGTCTCTCAGTTGGGGCCACGTCTCAGTGGCACAATGAAGTTTAACAATTGTCCAAATAATTTTGGGGTCCTGACAACGTGAGCACCAGTGGCATGGTGTGGGAGGGGGTGCAGACTCCTATAACAACCCCAACCTTTATGATGCCCAACTTGTTTTAGGAGTGACAGCGCCAGGACTCTTAGAAATGAGCTTGAGGGAGTACCTGGATCCCATTGCCCTGCACAGGGCTTGGAGGAGTTGGCCTGGTAGGAGATATAGCGGCCATACAATGCCAAGATGGGCATGAATTTAAATGCTTGGGACCATTAACTCCAGCAACGAACACCAGAATCTTATAGTTAGAAAATGTGACATAGAAACATTAAACCTCAACAGCTCAAGTTCAGCAGACCATTTGTAGTGGAGGATACCAGGTGAATCTGCAGGCTCTGCTTCTCCAATGCTTGCACTAGGTTGCATTAGCTACATTCCTCCATGTGCAATGATGGTTTGTATAATCAGGTAGGAAAGATTAAGATAATTTGAAGTGCTAAAAAGATGCTGTTAGGTCAGAAAAGCAGGGGATAAGTAAACTATTGGACCTAGGTTTACCAGATTGGGTTAAGTTTATTTTCTCTTCTACCAACTGGTGGTGTGAGTGTGCATATTATGTCTTGAAAAGAGTGGGAGTTTCCTTTTTATAAAATGGGTAAAACTGTAGGAGCATTTATGGGGGGTAGAGAAAGATCATAAGTTCTACTTTGAACATATTACATTTGAGAGGCCTATTAGACATCTAAATCGATAAAATGAGATTTTTATGTATGTGAGCCTGGTATTCAGAAGAGAGGGCTGTGCTGGAGATAGAAATGGGATTCTCCACAGATAGATGGTGCTTTTGGCCCTTGGAAACTGAAGTGTTTTGAAGAACCTCCCACCTGTTATCTTTTGGCAATCACTACGTGAATAGCTGGGACTGGAGGATGGAAGCGTAACTGATTCTTCTGTTTTCTCCATCATAAGCCTAAGGAAAATGGGAAAGCTGGGACACTGAGATGACCTGAAGCATGCATATGGGAGCCGAGTTGGTAATTCTTGGACGTGTTGCCTGTAGGGAGGGGAACATGTAAGGCAAGCCCGCCCATACTCCCCTGTGCTTCACAGCAAAACCAGCAAGGGCACCATTTGCACGTCATCCAGATAGATATTTTGAAAAGGAAAGACCTATCCTTTGTAGCCACATGGTTTCCTACTAAGGCATGAGAAGACACTTTGCCTGTGACTGAACACTAAGAAAGCCACTTACCTGGAACTGCTGCTACCTCTTTCTCCTCTAAAATAATATTGCAGAAAGCTGGGCCTGATTATCCATCCAGCTCTTGGGGCGTCGCTGTCCTCGTGTTGGGTTCCTGCTCTCTGCTGAGCTGACGGGCAGGGCATCTAACCTGCATTTCCTTTCTTCCAATTGTTCTCTCCACGTTTGCCTGTACTTCACACGTCCATCTTCCCCGAGTGAGCTCGGATGTGACAGTGAGCGCGAGTGCTCTATTTCACGTCACTGGGGAGAGATGCCATCTTTCTAAGTAGATGTACGTTTGAACCCATCTTCTTGGCATCCCTGACATAACATGAAACTCCCACTCTGTTGAGGTGTCGACAGGTCCATTGTCGTGCCTGACTTGTTTTGAGTTGCTGATTCTGCAGTCTATCTTGTTCTTGAAACAAACGTAGTCTCCTTTTCCGAGAAGCCCAAGCAAAGTGTAAGAGAAAAGTTAATCATAACAATGGTAGGAATTATATTAATTATAATACTGTTAGCTAACACTCAGTAACGTATTGTGTGCTGGGTTACTTAGTTCATTTCTCCAGACGTCCTGTCTTAGATAGATGCGATGAGGAGTGTGGGAGGCCGTGTCCACACTGGTGAGGACTCACAATAGGAAATCAAAGTGTCCGGATTGGAATTTTGGCAACGTCACTTAAAAGCATGTGATCTGAGTTCTTTTTGTCCTCAATCTTTTAATCTGAAAAATGGGAAGACTGATAGTGAATATAATTAGAGGGCCTTTTTCATGAACTTAATGTGGTGATATATATATATGAAGAAAGTAGGCTGGGCACCTGTGGCTGACTGACTAGGGTGCCGGCTACATACACCAAAGCTGGTGGGTTCGAGCCTGACCTGGGCCTGCTAAACAACAATGACAACTGAAACCACCAATAAAAATAAATAAATAGCTGGGCATTGAGGTGGGCACCTCTAGTCCCAGCTACTCAGGAGGCTGAGGCAAGAGCATCATTTAAAACCCAAGAGTTGGAGGTTGCTATGAGCTATGATGCCACAGCACTCTACTAAGGGTGACATAGTGAGACCTTGTCTCAAAAACAATAGAAAGTAGAAAAACGCTTGGCACATAGTAAGAGATTCATTAAGAGTAAGACCAGCTGTATAAATATCAGTATTACCTCTGTCCACCTGTCCAAAATGAGAAAAATAAATCAACTACAAATGATCCTAAACTGTCCTGTGAGAGGTGGTATCTTTGGACTCAAAGCCAGGTTTGTTGGAGGCTACACATCCCTCAGCTGTCCAGAGGCCCAAAGGCCCCATAAGATATTTCTGATATTTATATTAATGCTAACAAATATTTCATTTTAATATAAGATAGTGGTCAATTTGTCACAGGCTGTGTCACAAGAGCACATGTGATATCACCCCCGGGAGAAGACCAAAGTAGTCCTAGTTTACTGGCCTTTCTTTTGTACTAGCTCAGACAGCCCTACTCCATATGAGAACTCCAAAAAAAAAAAAAAAAATTCATAAAAGGCAAACAAGAAACTGCAGGTGGGTGAGAAAGTCAATGCACTTGGCTTCTACCATCTCAGTTCTTAGGCTGAACTGAATATGTAAAAAGTACTTTGTAAACTTTGAGGCTTTTGTAATTATTATCCTGGGATGCCCACTGTGTGGGTACCAAAGCCTAGGAATATTTGCGCCATCTGGATAGAAATAAAAAGTCCCTGAAAGTTGATGTTATAGCTCGGGACGCATTTTCCCCTCTATTTTTCTCCTTTCTGATGTTGACAACCACCCACATGGTACTCACTGGTTCTCAATGTAGCCCACAGAAATGCCAGCTGGCTGCATGCCAGTGTCAGGAAGATGAGGGTGTTGAGAGCTTCCTCATAGCAAACCCCTGTCAATGACAAGCTTTGTTTCTGAGTCTGAAATATTTTTCTATTTTCTGTCCCTCTGGTTTTTCTTCCCACCTGGGAATGGGTTTCAGAAGGGGTAACTAATTATATCATGGTAGCTGTGATTCCCAACAATGCCAGCACTGGTTTTACGCAGCATCAGTCCTGAGGCTGTACCAGCAGGTCGGCAGAGCCTGGGTCAGGCCGGCACTCACACACGCAGCAGCATCATAGGCAAGCCCGCGCGCCTCCTTGTAGCTCCATGCTTACCTTAAAAAATACAATTTGTTTTCTTCGAACCAGTCTGATACACTACATCCAGAGAGAAACGTGATAAAATCATAAAATCTGCCTCCTGATTATTTTTGGCAATCATAACAATGTTTGTCTTAAATGAATAGAAAGGCCAGACGTTCCTGTGTGAGGAGTAAAGACCATCAAAATTCAAACACCAGCATTTGGAAACCAAAGATCTTGCGTCCATCCAAATAACAACGTCTCAAGTAGCATCACGAACCCTCTCTAAGGAATGTTCTTTATTTGGAATCTGGGCTTGTGCACGTTGAATGGTTGATTAGAACAATGAATGAAGGAAGCTGGCAGAGCTTGCTGCACTTCCTAGATGATATAAAAACACATTACCTTTCACTCAGCAGGCATAATGCTTTAAAAATTGATCCTCTCTAGCTTTAGTGCCTACTTTAGCCTCCAAAAATATCTCAGCCAAAATCTAAGAGGTTCTGACCGCATGTATTATGCACATGATGAAAATACATGGATAGCCTTCAACACATGCGTGATGTGTGCATAACATTTTAATAGCTGTATATGTTATTGTGCTGATTTTAGTCCGCCAAGAATGAGACCAATTTGCAGACTTCAGGTTTGTTTAGAGAATGATGTAGTTAGGATTCATAGGCTTGTCATTCATGGTATCTTTGGTTTATATTAGATGCTGGGATAGTTCAAAATACTGTATTATCTTACGTGCGGAACAATCTCCTACTAAGGCTTCCCATGGTTGCCAAGTTGGATTCCAAGTAATTCTGGAGTTGGGTGCAACAATAGAAGCAAAGGATTGATCTGTCACCACCTTCTACCATAGATATGGGGCTTCCTTGTGTCTGCAATTTATGACCCAGGGCTGTTCGGCAATTTTAACAGTGCAGCTATGGCTTGTAATATTTAAGTTGTTCTCCATCTGTGGACAATAATGGTAGAATAATGGATGAATTCTTGTTTACTGGGCCCAACATCTAGGCATAGTCTACATAATCAGTACAACAATTCTCTGCACTGGCACTATTATTTTCCCAATTTTAAGATAAGGACATTAAAACAGAAAGGTTAAGTGATTTTCCTGGGTTCACATAGTTAGAAAAAGCTGAAGGGGAAACAGATCCAGGATCACCCAATTTAGGCATAGTGCTTTTAACCACTATGGCCGTAGACTTTGAGAGGCAGCATTTTTATAGACGCAGCAGTCAAGGAATTTTCCAGTATACGGTGGATCCAGAAGAGAAGCTAGGAATGTCTTGTTTTTGCCACATAAACTTCCCAACTTTTCAGGTTTGATTAGTAACAGTTTACAGGATTCCTTAATTTGGGGAAAATTCTTAAGTCTATTGTAGCTACATAATCTTTTTATTAGCAACAAAAATATTCTGGCTGTGTAACATACTGAGAGCACATGAAGGAATTGTTAAGCAGTATGGGCATAAAGACTCTGTTAACTGACGTCTGTGGTGGTAGAATAGATATTGTTAGAATTGGTACCATCCAGAGTTTCAAGTCTTCCCTAAGAACAGGATCTGGTTCTATACCCAAAGGAATACAAGGCTCCCTACAGTTAAAGCATCTGGCCATATATCTACATTAAAGAGCACTGTTGTGCTTCCCTATCATAGGGAGTGTGGGCATTGCATTTTTCAACTGTACACCTAGTTATAGGACATTTTCATTAAATACTTTGCATGATGCATTTGTTCAAGGAATGGACACTTCAAGGGATGCCTTTGAGTGAAATATTTGATTTGCTTCTTTAAGGCCGGGATGAACCTTGGGTCCACCTGAGTTTTGAGCTGTTGCAAACATTTGAGGTAATGCTGACCCTAAGGAAATGAGGGCCAATTGAAACTCTGTGCAGACTCTGTGCAGAAATGGGAGACCTCTGTGCAGACCTTACCTTGGTCTGTGGCCAGGACACAGATAAGAGATGAACCATCGGCTCATTTGTTTTGATCCAGTACATGTCATTCCATGGAACAGAATCCATTTCACTCTGAAGTAAGATCAACAGCATTCTCTTTTTGTTGGCCTGAACCCACACGAGTCCTTGGTGTCACCCCCTGATTATTTTCACTTGTTGCTGCATACAGAACCATTAGTGCAGGAACTGGTTGATTCCCTTGCTTGTTTGTCTAAGAGCAGCTCTGTAAATGGAAAGATGTCCAAGTAAAGAATCTACAAGTTAGAGTAATTCCGTAACTAATGGTTGCACTGTTAATTTGATTTTGCTGCTGATGAGAGATAGGAAGAGAATTGTAATTGGAATGCATTGCAACTGATTTGTAAATGTTAGTACACATTATCCATCATTGTTATGCTATTATTCTATTAACATAAATTATCACATAGAGGTAATTTAAAACTGTTAACAGACACAGGTATATCTCATTTCTGGTGATAATTACAAGTAAAGGAAGGAGGTCAGGCTAAATGTTGCATAGTATTATTGTGTGGGCTATTGATGGACAGTAGTGATTAAGTGATGTTAGCTTTGAAAAATTACTTTGTTCCAAGCATTTCTATTATTTGTCTTTGATACATAAATTTAAAGTATCATTTCAAATGGGTAAAAAAAATTTTTTTTTTTTGCAGTTTTTGGCCAGGGCTGGGTTTGAACCTGCCACCTCTGGTACATGGGGCCAGCGCCCTACTCCTTTGAGCCACAGGCGTTGCCTGAGTAACATTTTTTTCTTAACAACACAATTTTGGGAATAAATTTTCAAAACAAACTTCTGTTTTGCACTAATTTCATACTGATTTTTTTAATTTTATTTTTTAATTTGTATTTTATTTTCAGAATATTATGGGGGTACTAATGTTTTGGTTAGAGGAATTGCTTTTGTATAGTTTGAGTCAAAGTTGTAAGTGTGTTCCTCGCCTAGGTAGTATGCATTGTACCTGTTAGCTGTGAATTATATTGATTTTAATGAGTTTTGTTTTACTTTTTTTTTTTTTTTTTAGCTTTTTGCCCAGTTATAGGACATTGTCTTTCAAAAGTTTTGAAGACACTGACTTGCCAAATAAATTTCTTGGCTGACTACTAAACTCCCAATTCATTTGTGTATTGATGAAGTATCTTCCATATTTTTAAGAAAATTAGGACAAAAAAAATAATGTGTATGCTTCAAGAGGGGGTATTCACTTTGACTAAGGAACTGTGTATACAGCAGGTTCTGGGCTGATACTATACTACTTAGAAATTCTTTTTTCCAATGGAGTCAGATTATATAGTAGGTATGGCCCTAGGGACTTAACTAATAAAATGAAAACTAAGATCAATTATATGATGTGCTGTAAGACCAGAGGAGAAATGTGAGATTCCTCAGATTTAAGCTTCAAAATTCTTACATGCAGCTAGAGGTGAGGTTGTCAATGGATATCAGAGTGAAAATGCTGGACTCATGTCACGCCTAGAAGTGCTATATGAGATCTTGCTACAAGCAGATGTCAAGGACAAAATGTAAAATGATAAATGGGCCCTTCACAGAATAATGTGTTATCATTTCATCTCATCCCAAAGGGGTCCATCCATTCCAGGACCGAGTCAATGAATATACACGTTCCCACTATTTATGAGATGGCGATGATACACCTGTGACATTGGGGAACGGTGAAATGGGAGCTCAGGTCAGGACATCACTGCACATAAACTTACAGAGAACAGGCTGTAACGGTTCTGTGTCATTCTCAAATACAGCGTGTTCACACTGAGTCAGGACGGAACAGGGTTGTTTCCAGGTGATAATTTCTGTAATAATCATGAAGGATGGAGGACATATGTCATCAAAATTACCCTTGAAAAATCTCCGGGAGCTGCAGTATTGCAGACTGAGATGATCGCTCGGCAAATCTAACATCACCGGCTTTATTCCTGTTTCAGCCCATGTTCTGGGCCGCAGAGGTGAGGGGCATGTCCCATCCAGGGCCGTAAGGTGTGAGAAGCACGTCTGCTCTGCGCCAGAACCTGAGCAAGTTGCACAGGTAGTCACGTGTGAGGAGGCCGTGTGAGAACTGGGCTGGCAGAAGGAGCAATCTTCACTTTCCCCTTTTCCATCCCCAGTTCGCTCTGGAATGCACAAGCCCTGAGGGAAATGGGCGAAATCATGTTCCTTATTGCCTTGTTCAAATTATCTCTCCCACCTCTGTTGGCTTCCTCTTTTTCCCCTTTCCTTCCCCCTCTTTTTCTCTCTTCCCTGCCCTAACTCTCAGCAGTTAGCACTATTTCATGTCACCCGACTGTCTTCTTTGTAGTGGGGAGAAACATTAAGCCTTTCTTTTTTTAACTTGTATGTGATCTACTCTCAGCTCTGATATTTCTGCTTTTCAGTTTAAAAAAAAAGAAATACAATTCGGACTTTACCTAACAAATGCAAACAATGTAACCTAATCACATCTGCCTTATATGAATCTGAAATTTAAAACAAAACCCTGAAAATAAAAACCTGTATGCCTCATTTTCTGTTAGCAGAGGTTCTTAACTTTTTATAGGCCAGGCTTTTTGATTAGTTGATGAAAACTTATGATTCTTCCCACAGAAAAATGTTAGTACATGCATTTACACTCAGTTTATTTATCTATTCATTCATTAATTTAATTTTTTTTTTTTTTATTTTGGAGACAGAGTCTCCAAAAAACTCTTGTGGCATCCTAGCCCACAGCAATCTCAAACTCCTGAACTCGAGCAATCCTCCTGCCTTGGCCTCCTAGAGTGCTAGGATTACAGGTATGAACCTGGCTGTAAACTCAATTTAAAAAAAAAAAAATCAAGATCCATTTATGGCCTTGTAATTCTTAACTACGATTTTCCAGACCACCATATATTTCTTCTCTTACAAGCAGATGTCCCACATTCTTATGGTCTAACATTCTATCCTATACTTCACAGCAGTGCTTTCCAACCCCCCTCTTTTTTTTTTTTTATCTCATAACACACTTGAACCTATAGTTAAACTTCCATACAGACTTGAATTCTGGTGAACAAAAAAATGAAAAAGTTAAAAAAGAAAGAATATACTTACTGTGCTTTGAACTTCTTTCAAAAATAATTTAATTAATAATCTTTAAAATTTTTCCAACACACCTAACATCCTCTTCACAGCGCGCCAGGGCACACTGGTTAAAAATCACAGCTTTGAGGGGATAGAATATAATGGCGACAACAGTAGGAAATAGTTAACATTTCTAAAGACCTAAAATCATAACTAACACCAGTGTAAGTTAACCCACTTACCCTTTACTAAAACCCAGAGATCAATGTGTTATTGTCCCAACTTTTCTGTTTAGGAAATTGAGGAACAGGGAAGGTAAGAAATCTGCCCAAGATCACACGGCTCATTAGTGGCTGAGTCATGATTTGAGTCCATTGGAGGTCTGGTTTGTGAGTCCAGTCTGTGAACCTTTACGCAATATTGCTTTGCTGTGTATTAAAATAAACCAAGTGTCTTTTCTACTTGGCTTGGTGAAAAAGAGAAGAGAGAATGGGGGCCATATTGTGCTATCAAATACCCAACAGTGGTCCTTTCTAATCAGGAGAGTTTCCCTCCTTAGCAGACAGGATGTGCTTCCTCTTAGCATTTGAAGCTTGCTATTCACCTCCAGCTACATCTTGCCAGTGTTACCGTTAGGCCTTTAGTAAGGACTTGAGTCATTTTTCAGCAGTTTTACAGCCTGGATTCCTAAAAAGATTATACCCACTTCACAGAAAAGTTTCCTTTCATAGGATGATTTGTTTTAAAATCGAAATATAATTTCAAAGAATGTAAATAAAAATATTTTTTAGGACTTTTGGTCACATGTATCAGAAATCTAACTTGCCAGAACTTAAGGAAAGAAAAGACCTTTCTTTCCTGGATCATGGTCTCCAAAGAGCCGCGAAGCCCCGGGAATGCAGGGAGGCCCTGCTGACAGGTCTGTGTGGCCCCTAGCTGCTGTTCTTTGTGTTCATTTTCTCTGACTGCCAACCTACTTCCACCAAATGGCAGGAAACATGAATGACTGTAGCTTATAAGTTTTGTACTTTACATCTTATCATAAGAAGGAGGCAGTTTCATTGTTGTCTTGATGTCAAGTTCAAGAATACCAGACAACATATTTTATTAACCTAACATGGGTTAATTTCCCACCCCTAGAATAAATCACATGTGGCTTGGATGGAGGAATAGGATCATGTGAAAAAGTGTCAGTCTTATGGAAATATGTGGATGGAATAGGAAGGGAGAAGTTCCCAGGAGAAGAGACAAAGTGATGAATAGGCAATACTTGGTGGTTTGCCATCAAAAAAACCTAAAAAACAAAAAGCATGCAAAATCCTCAAGTAAAGTTATCTGTTTGAAGCTAACATTAAATTATAGAGGTAACTATTGACAGAGGGCCTGAAAACTTACTTCTTGTTTAACACAATTAGATGAATGCATTGGGGGAAATGGTGTGCAAATCAGATTTCGTTAATTTAATAAAGAGATGATTATGTGGGAAAATGTTCTTGTAAACCTGTCAACAAAAGCAAATCATTGTGAAGTAAATAGCACCATCTTTAATTTGGATTTGTAGATGACTTTATTTCAAGTGTGATAAATTTAGAATGTGGAGTCAGTCGAAATAGGAAGCACCTGTCTCAGAAGAAAAGCTGTGACCTTCTGCTGAATGACTTCTGGAAGACCTGAGGACTGTGATTAAGAGAGCTCTAAGCTGAGAATGAAAGTGTACATGCAAAGTTCAGTGACTGACTTGTCAAAGGTTTTCTGATACTGTACCTGCCACCTGGTGCTTTTTAATGAAAGGAGGAAAATAGGTTTCGTTTGCATGGCACATAGAGTAACAATTCTGACACGTGGGCCTGGGCCAGCTCCAAGAAGAATTTGAAGTTTGTGACTGGGAAAAATCATTGGTCTAGCTACACATGCCTTACACTCCTGTCACTGTGCTGAGTAAAAGATGCTTTTGGCCTAGAGCTTGTTAGGAATTATGTCAGGGAGAAAGGCTTGAATCATATAGAGGACACATTTCTGCCATTGAACTAGAACCAAAAAGAGAAAGACAAATTTCTTTCTCATTATTTCTCATTCCCATTAAGTGAGAGAAAGACATTTACATTTGAGATTTTATGTGTAGGAAGGTACATGGAAGCCAGACTGAAGACTATCCCTGACTAGCACCAGTGAGTGTGAGAAGTTTAGCTGTGCTGTGGATGGACACATGCAGCTGCAAGTGCCATCATTTGGGAAAAGGAACATCAAAAAGTTTGAGCTTTAATACTTATGAACAGGTGCTTTATATTTAGATTTGATATTAAAAAAACTCTTTTTCTGTGTATCATGACTTCTGGAAACATGATTAGAAGATTACCAGGGCCAATTTATAGCAATATTTTGTGTACATGAGAATAAATGAGCATTTGAACAGAAAGCTCCAAGGACAATGGAACATCAAATAGATACAATCTCTAGTTTATGCTGATTGACGCTATCTCGGTAGCTTGGAAAGATAAGTTGGTGTCTGTGGGGAAATGAGGGAACAGAGGGATGAGACACAGTGGGACAGATCCAGGATGGGAGGTAAATTGAAAATAAATGAAGTAAACATCAAAGAGGGTAAAGTCTCCATCTTTCTTTAAGACTGCGTAATAGTCCATGGTATACATATACCACAATTTATTAATTCATTTGTGGATTGATGGACACTTGGGCTTCTTCCATGACTTAGCAATTATGAATTGGGCTGCAATAAACATTCTAGTATAGATATCTTTGTTATAATGTGATTTTTGGTCTTCTGGGTATATACCAAGTAAAGGAATTATAGGATCAAATGGAAGGTCTATTTTTAGATCTCTGAATGTTCTCCAAATGTCTTAGAAGGGTACAGGTGAAACTTACTAAATGCAGAGTACAAATGTTTTCATACAATAAACAAGAAAATCCCATGAAGGTTATGTCGAAAAGTTGGATGAAAATATTTCATATTGTATATGAAGCCAGCACATTGTACCCCATTATTGCACTAATGTACACAGCCATGATTTAACTTTAAAAAAAAAGGAAAATAAATGAAGTGTGCTTTCATAGACTGTCACTGTATCTAAACTGCAGCCATTGATTCTGTATAGGGGGAAAGAAAATAGGATACTAAAAGTATAGTTTTGTGGAAAAGAGAACTGAGCATACTTCTTGGTCATTGAGAATTATGATTATGTCATTGGGAGGTACTATTATATAATTAGGCAAAAGTGTAGGCTATAGCTAAAACATTTTCCTTCTTACTGGTTTTGTGACCTTGGACAACTTAATCTCTTAAATCTCACATCCCCATCTTATGGATAGGGATAATAATAGAACCTACTTCAAATCAGCACATTGTACCCCATAAAGGCATCAATGTATACATGATCTATGTGTTTATGACTTAATAAAAAAAATAGAACCTACTAGAGAAGGCTGTTGTTCTGATTAAATGAGCAAATTCATGTAATGTTAGTACTGCAGTGCATTCCATAGAACAGATGCTTAATAAAATATCTTATCATTCTTGGTTCAGTCCTTAAATAAGCTATGCCTGACCCCTTCTCACTTTAGGGCAGTATAAATATGTCCTATTATACAACAACCATATCCTGGTCATATTCTTTGTTTTCATATCCTCTTGAATGACCTTGGCATAGCCTGGTTATATAGATGACTCTTTGGCCAAGGAACAGTGATATACTGCCCAAGGCAGAAGGTGGAAAGGTCTTAATTACTACTTCATTGGTTCTTAAGACTCTTTAGGGAACACGTCTATACTGCTGGTGTAAATGCAAGCTAATGTGTCCTTTTTGTAAAGAAGTTTGGAGAATACTCAAGGAACTAAAGGTAGACCTACTGTTTGATTCTGCAATCCCCCCGCAAATCCCCTAGGTATTTACCCAGATGATCAAAAATCATTTTGTAGCAAAGACGTTTGCACCAGAATGTTTACTGCAGCCCAATTCACAATTGCCAAGTCATGGAGGCAACCTAAGTGGCCCATTGACCTATAAATGGATTAACAAATTGTGGTATATATACAGCATGGAATACTATACAGCCATAAAAAGATGGAGACTTCACATGTTCTATGTTTACCTGGGTGGAGCTGGAACATCTTCTTAGTAAATTATCTCAAGAATGGAAAAAAGTATCCACTGTTTTCATCCACGTCTATGAAATCAGCATATAGGCAAAAGTGTATAGGCAAAAGGAATGGTAAAACATAACCATTGTCCAGAAAGAAGAAAGGAAGAGGAAAGATAGGGGAGGGAGGAGGAAGGCTGGGAGGAGGGACGGTTTTGGCAGGGATCTAACATAATGTGCATAATGCAATTATACATTTCTATACTATTAAGAATAGAGTATGAATGTTTTTGCCCCAACAAATAAGTAAGCAAAGAGATGGTTATGTTAATCAGTTAGCTGTAAGCATTCCACATTGTATATCAAATCAGCACATTGTAGCCCATAAATTCATTAAGGTACAAAGTTATGATTTAATAAATAATTTTTAAAAAATATCATTAAAATGTTAAAAAGAAAAAAAGACTTTTTTAGGAACCAGGAAACTCTTTGAGCATCTGATAAAAGCCAAATACTCTGTCACCACCCAATATGTGTTCACATACATTGAAACTTTTGTGTACAATCTCAGGGACTCTCCCCGACCTCACCACCACCATGGGCTCTTGGTTAGGAACCCTAGCTGATTAACACTTCCCTGTTGTTGCTACTTTGAAAAACTAATACTTTTGGTTAGTTTTCTCCTCATCCTGCTTTCCTTCTAAGTCTTTCATGTAGAACTTTTAGACTTTCTTCTCCCTGTTCTCTTGACTATAGAGACAGGGACAGGAAATCTAGAACCAGTGACTCATATGTTATCTTAGTTTGAACCTAGAGGCCCTACATCCTGTATCCCTTGGACATGTTTCAAGAAATACACAACCAACTCCAAGAAAAGGACATTTCTACAAATTCCTCAGGATTAGGATAAAGAATGAACTTTAGGAAAAACACAAATGTGGGAGTATGTCCAGTGTAACAATTCTAATTTACATCATGTCAAGAACATCTGAGATAAGATGGAGCCTCTAGACTGTCTTTATAATAGAGGGGAAAAAATCCAAAAATCATTTCTTTTTTATTTCCTTCAAACGATGACTTATATTTCGGTGGGAAACACATCTAGACTAAAAGTTTCCCATCAATTGCAGGAATGATTTATTTTTTCTTTTGCAATTGCAAATTATCTCTACATATGCAAAAGAGTGAATGATGGTAGTTAGAAGAGAATGGGAAAATAAGAAATGCTGCCTTCAAAATAGCAAATGGTTATTAGAGTATTGGAAGGAGTAGAAGGAGAAGATAAAGGGCAGGGTGGAGTACGAAGACAGAGGAGACATGTAGGAAAGCCATACTGTCCACTGTCCATCTGTCCCTGCAGACCTGTTGAGGCAGAGAGAGATTGGGAGAGGATGGGAAGGCTATTTCCTAAAATCCTAGCTCAGAGCACTCAGAAAAAAGGGCAGACATGTTAGTCTGCTAAATCTTCCATAACAAAATACTGTAGACTGGATGGCTTAAATAACAGAAATTATTTTCTTAGAAATCTGGAGGCCAAAAGTTCAAAATCCAGCTGTTAGCAGGGTTGGTTCATTTGGAGGCCTCCCTATTTGGCTTTGAGGTAGGCACCTTCTTGCTATGTCCTCATGTGGTCTTTCCTCTGTGGGCCCACACCCTTGATGTCTCTTTGTGTGTCCAAATTTCCCTTCTTTATAACAGCACCAGTCCCTGGTCCTCCCTGGAGGACCTCTTTAAAGGTCCTCTCCAAATGTAGTCACTGAGGGAGGGGCAAGGGAGTTCATAATTTAGCCCCATATCACAGGATCACTCATCAGCCTACTAACCTCATAAATTAAGCTTCCATCTTTACTGAGGCAAGCAGAAGTCTTTGTCTTTTTTTAATGGCAGGACTATTTCTGCAAGGAAGGGTGATATAAGATGTGGTCATCATTTACCTTTTCAGTTGTCAGGACTTTGAAGACATAAGGTGAACCATGAGTCAACTGGCTCTTAGACCCAGGTTTGACCTGGCGCCAGCACCAGGTGTCTCTGCAGGAGATCAAAGTGTTTGGGGGAACAAAAGATTTTCTCACATAAGGCTGAGAATGGATTTCCAAGAAGCTGCCAAACCCGTGAGAAAGGCTCCGCTCCCGTACACTTCTCACCGCTGCGCTTACTCACCATGGTGGAGCTTTTCCAATCTTGTCAGCTTGTCTTTGATTTTACATTTTTTTCTAGTAACTTTCTAGCCAAATATCAATGCTTCTCACTGTCTTTTAGATGTTCAAAATCAAAAATTGCACAGTGGTTATGTTTTTATTTTATTTAAGGATTATCTCTATTTTTGGCAATCTTTGACAGCTCTTTTCAGCACAGGTGCTGCATTAAATCTATTGAAACTCTGGCTTTTACGAAGAACAAAACAAGCCACAGAATTATTTCACCCTACTAAGTTGGGAGATAGATTTATTTGCTCCCCTTAGCTTCCATAAATCGATTTATCTTAAGAATGGAACTTTGTCTTGCTTGCATTTTATCAATTTCATCTGGAGTATTTCACATAAAATAAAGAAGTAGTTTCATATCTTTTATTTAAAGCCAGGGCATCTTCTGGGCCAAAGAGGTGACTTTTAGAGATGGAGTTAGAATGTGATAGTCTGACCAGAATGAGAGACAAATCTAAAGTGTGTTGTGCTAAGAAGCAAGATAGGTTTCAAAACCTCTTACCATATTTACTTTTATATGTGTACTTTATCTTGTGTCCATTCCCATATGATCTGCCATCAATTACCCAACAGTAATGAAAACTTCTATGTTTTTACAAGGTAGAGACACAAGAAAAGTAACTGGAGGCCAGCAAGGCCACCACTTCAGTTTCTTTCCTTTTTGCCAGCTTCTGTATACCCTGGCATCCTTTCCTCCATCCTTCTTTCAAACTTCTATTTATATATGTCTTCCTTTTCATCTTTTAAAGTGTTTTCTCATTTATTTCACTGGGAAAAGTACAGTGTTGTGTATCACAGCACTTTGGAATCAGATGGACCAGATATTGAAATCCTGGTCTTATACTAGTCACAAGAACTTGGGCTGTCTCTGCCTTCTTCATTTCAAAACTGGTACTAATATGGAAACTAAATGAGATTGTATTTATAAAGCACTTAGTCTAGTACTACACAGTGTGGGTAGTCTTGGCTACATAGTGTAAATAAAAGGTATTTTCATCTTTCTCATTCGCTGTCTTCATTGTTCTCTTTAATTTGGGTAGCGTCCTTCCCTCCTTTTCCCTCCCTTCCCCTCTCTTCTCTTCTCTAGTTTCCTTTCTGTCCATTGTCATCTAGTCTTCTCTTTCTTCCTCCAACAATGACAGTGTGTATGTATATATATGCTTATATATAAATATACATGTAAGCATTGCATATAAGCATATAAATATACATACATACACATACACGCTGTCATTGTAAAGAGGAATGACAAGGTTAATTGAGGGGTTGGGAGATTTATATAAGCAGATATAAACATATATAAATGTACAATAAATATAAATACATATATTAAAATGTATAGATATATTTTCCTGTGACCTAATCCAGTGACTCTCAGGCAAAGGACTATATTAATACTTCACATGATTTTTACCTATTTCAAAAGCCTGAGGCTTAGAAGCTTGATATTGATCTGTAATAACACTTCATGGTTTCTTTTCTTTTGGCTCCAATTAGTCAACTCAGTATAGAGAAAATGTCTGGCTCATGCTGATCAAAATCTCTGGTGAGAAGGTATAAATGTCTGAGTTTTTTTTTTTTTTTTAAAGAGAGACAATGGGGACAAATCATCAACTTATAAATATATTTTTTTCAGGTAGTAGTATCTTTCAACATGTGGAATCCACAGGATTAGAGAAGAAAACAAACAAATTAAATTCTTTATATTTTTCTTTTCCCATCTCTGAAATTGAAGAGATAGACTAGATACCTTTACCTGTTATGAATAATAGAGGCAGGACCACATCAAAGTAAATTTTTAAAGGGAAGATGTTTCCATGTTTAAGGCCCTAACCCCTTTCATTAAGGTAAAACTACAAGAAACACATTCACAAATCCCACTATTGTATTAGTTTAGGAATATTATGGAAGAACATTTCTACAATATTATTCAACATGGCTCCTGTATGAAACCCATTTCACCATTTCCCACTGGTGTCTACAAAGCTCAAAGGTAAATTTAAGTTTCAATTATTGTCCCCAAAGAAGTCCTCATGGGCTAACAACATGTAATCTATTATCTCTGGATAAATACATTAAAAAATGATTTAGTCACGTCCAGTTTATGTTTCTACATATAAAGAAATTGGAAGATGCCACTCTCATCCTAATAACAATTAAAAAGCTGGACAGAGCGAAAAGTCAACACCTTTTCTTGGGTTTGTAGGAAAGTTTATACAAAACGAACCGCTCACCCAAGACTGGAAGAGACAGACAGGCAAATGCAGAAAGTCACAGCTTACCAGAGGCTCTGAGAGGAAAGCAGTGTGAGGAAAAGGGCTGCAGTTGGAAAACTCACTATGATTTATGAATTGCTAGAGCCTTAATGTGGACATCTGAGAGTTAAAAATACCAAGGGTGTCCCTGGTCAGGTGTGGTGGCTCACTTCTGTAATCCTAGCACTCTTGGGAGGCTGAGGCAGGAGGATCTCTTGAGCTTAAGAGTTGGAGACCAGCCTGAGTAAGATCCCATCTCTACTAAAAATAGAAAAATTAGCTGGGCATGGTGGTGGGCACCTGTTGTTCCAGCTACTTGGGAGGGTGAAGCAGGAGGATTGCTTGAGCCCAGGAGTTTGAGGTTACTGGGGGCTCAGCTGATGCCATGGCTAAAACAATAAAAACCAAAAACACCAGGGTGATTCAGTCCTAGGAGCCCCCACATTTGGGGAAGTTTTCCTCTAGGAGCTCAACCAGGTTCTTACAATAAATATTAGAAAAATATTTCCTTGTGTTTCTGGCAGGGAAAGGAGAAAAGGAACCATTTTGAAGTATGTCAGAGCACTCTGTTCTTCTTAGTGCTCACAGGAGAAGCCCACAGGAGAAGCTAGTGAATCAGAGCCTCATCTACTGGGTTAATATCAAAGCCTAACTCACCTACTCAGACTCTAGTCAGCTGTAATGCTCTGCTTGGGGAAGGGAATTACTCAACTGCACTTTAGCTATCCTGACCCACGTGAAAGGGGATGGGAACTAAGAACTTCTTGTGAAGTGCTTAGACCAGAAGTGCAGGCTCACAGAAGGCTGAGGCTATCATGGGATTATGTAAAGCTCTCCTTCCCTTACACCTTACCACCACCTTACTTAAAGTTTCAGGAAAAAATTATATGAGAGAGGAAACAAAGCTTAGCACCACAGAAACCAACACACCACACAGGCAAAAACAAGAGAGGAAGAAAGGAACAAGGGGCCTATAAAATCACCAGAAAGAAAATTAACAAAATGGCAGGGGAGTGTTCCTATCTCTCAGTAATAACCTGGAATCTAAATGACTCAAATTCTCCAATTAAAGGTATACACAATGAATATGGACACCACAGTGTACTTTGGTGACTGTGTGTTTTTTAACAATACAGTCTTTGGTTCACTCAGTAAACTATTTATCAAAAAGAAGATCTATGATGGCCAGTAGATATACTGCAAATGTATACATTGAACCATCACAATGTGTCCCATAAACATGTACAATTATAATGTGTCAATTAAAAGTGTTTTAAAAATTGTAAGGAATACTAGAAGGCAAAAATCACAGTTTGATGAGACAAAGAAAGCAAGGACCCAGACGCAGATATGGCAGAGATTTGGAATTATCAGATGAGTAATTAAAAAACATATGCAATTACCTGGGTAATGGTGGTGCTCACCTCTGGTCCCAGCTACTTGGGAGAGGCCTGAGGCAAGAGAATCTTTTGAACCTAAGAGTTTGAGGTTGCTGTGGTGCTCTACCTAGGGCAACAAAGTAAGATTCTGTCTCAAAAACGTATAAAATAAAATAAAACACACTTATAATTAATATGCTCTGGGCTTTAATGGATAAAACAGACAGCATGCAAAAGAAATGGGGATCATAGCAGATAAATGGAAATCCCAAGAAAGAACCAAAAAAGAATGCCAGAGATCAAAAACACTGTAACAAAACTGAAGAATGTATTTCACCGGGCTTATTAGCAGACTGAACATGGCTGAGAAAATAATTATTGAGATTGAGGCATGTTAATAGAAACCTTTGATACTTAAAAGCAGAGAGAATAGGAACCAGCAAAAAAAAAAAAAAAAAAGAAAAAAGAAAACCACAAGAGAATATATAAGGACTGTGGGACAATTACAAAAGGTTTAACGTTACATGCAATGAGTATACATGGAGGAGAAGAAAGAGAAAAAAATAGAAGAAATACTTGAGAAAATAACTACTGAGAATTTCCCCGAAATTCATGACAGACACCTACCCACAGATCCAGGAAGTTCAAAGAATGCCAAACAAGATTAAAAAAATAAAACTATAGCTAAGACATACAATTTTCAAAGTATAGAAAATTGAGATAAAGAAAAATTCCCAAAGAAGTCAGGGAATAGGGGGAAACTCTTACTTTTAGATGAGTAAATATAAGAATCACATTTGACTTCTCCTTAGAAATCATACAACAAGAAGAGAGTGAATTATTTGAAGTGGTAAGGTACTTAATACAATGGCATGTTTCAAAACTGTTAAGAGTAGAGTATAAATGTCTTACCACAACCAATAAGCAAGTGAGGTGATGGCTACGTTAATTAGTTTAATGTAAGCATTCCACATTGTTTATCAATTCAGCACATTGTACCCCACAAATGCATTAATGTACACAGTCATGATTTAATAAAGAAAAAAATAAAAAAAATAAAGTGGTGAGAAAGAAAACTGTCTTAAAAAATTACCCTTCAAAAGTGCAGGAGAGAGGGGGTGGAGCAAGATGGCCAACCGGAAGCAGCTTCCGAAAGAGGCTCCTGTCCAAAAGAAAAAATAACCTACAGAAACTGCAAAATTAAGCTGAAGACGGATCCCAGCCAAGAGAAAGAAGTGATAACTGCAGGTCACCTCTGCTGAGGCAAGCTGTGACTCCAAGAAACTAAGCTTCAGGTACAAAATTCATTTGAAAGGAAAAGTGTCTGTCCCCTCCCCCAAGAAAGCTGTGAAGTTTTTTTGCTTATCTGTTTCCTTTCTTTTTTTCTTCGCTTGCTCCTGTGGGTTTTCTACAGACAAGCGGTGAACTATGGGCCACTTGTCTCACCCCATTGAAGAGTGCTGTGGGAAATGGGGTCTGCTTCTCCCAGAGGGACCCTGATGTGACTCTGAACACTCTCTTGCTAGGCAGAAAAACTGAACTAAAGTTTTCCCCACCATTCTGAACTTATAGTACACCCTTCCCCCCTTACCTGATGAACGAGAAGCCTAACCCCTGCTGAGACTGAGGGAGGAGGTTCTTGTGCAGAGCCCCCACCCCCTGCCTGTGGGAACAAGTGCCCCCCCGGCAAAAGACTCTGGGGGAATCTGCTGGCAACAGAGCAGCCCCATGCCCCATGCCCCAAGCTTGCTAGGCCTCTGCAGGCCCACCTTCTCCCAGGGACTCCACTGGCGGCTGCAGGGCACTTGCAGGGCTTCCACAGGCCCACCCTCAGCCAGGGACTCCCCTGGTGACCATGTGGGCCTGCGCCTGGCATCCGCAGGATCTCTGCAGGTCCGCCCAAGCCAGGAACTCCCCCGGCGACAGCATGGCACCGCGTCCCGTGCTTGCTGGGTCTCTGCAGGCTTGCCTTCTGCCAGGGACTCTGCCAGCAATTGCCAGGCCTCTGCAGGTCTGCCCCCTACCAGTGACTCGCCCAGCAACCATGCAGGCCTGCACCTGGCACCCACTGGGCCTCCACAGGTCCGCTCCTGGCCAGGAACTCTTCCGGCAATGGCGCAGCCCCTCACTCCAAGCCTGCAGGGCCTCCACAGGTCCGCCTTCTGCCAGGGACTCCACTGGTGACTGCCAGGCCTCCCCAGGTCTGCCCCCAGCCAGGAACTCTGCTGGCAGCAGTGTGCACCCATGCCCTGAGTCTGCTGGACCTCCACAGGTCTGCCTTCTGCCAGGGACTCCAGAAGCCATGGGACCAGGCCCTCACTCCAGAGACCTCCCTGCCTTTGTGGGGAGCACTCCTCCCAGCCAGAGACTACTGGAGCTGTGAGCTCTCTTTGCCAAAGTCAATGGGCACCTGGAATTTCCAGAACCATGTGCACCATCCACCGCCCTACTGCTGGATCTGGGGGTGCCACACTCCAGAGCAGCCTCTGCAGCCAAATTCCCTGGCTGGGGCAGTCCCAGAGGAACTACACAGGGTCACTCCCTACAAAGTTCCAGCAACAATAGAGTAATCCCACCGGTGTCTAATCTTGGAGAGACACCTTCCCAACTCTGAGGATGACCAGAGGCAATAGTGAAAAACAATCATGGGGCAGAATCAATGGAAAAACTCTGGCAATATGAATAATCAGAGTAGATCAACTCTTCAAAGGAACGACAAGGCAGACACAGCACAACATCCCTTGCGTAGGCAAATGGCTGAGATATCAGAAATCGAATTCAGAATCTGGATAGCAAATAAGATCAGCGGAATGGAGGAAAAGATGGAATTAGAATTTCAAGCAGTAATCCAATAGATGACCCAAAAGATGTCTCAAAAATTCAACGAATTCAAAGACAAAATGACCAAAGATTTTGACACATTGAGACAAGAAGTTGCAGCCCCCAAACATCTGAGAAATACAGTAGAATCCCTCAGTAACAGAATGGAGCAAGAAGAATAAAGGATTTCTGACATTGAAGACAAAGTTTTTGAACGCTCCCAAACCTCCAAAGAGGAAGAGAAATGGAAGGCAAAAACAGATCACTCTCTCAAAGAGCTCTGGGATAATTAGAAGAAAACCAATATTTGCCTCATAGGGATCTCTGAAAGCAATGAAGCGGCTTCACAAGACACAGAGTCTCTTCTTCATGAGATTATGAAAGAGAACTTTCCAGACATGCCAAGAGTGTCCGAAATTCAGATTGCAGACAGTTTCAGAACTCAAGCACAACTCAACCTGAATAAGACATCCTTCAGACACATCATAATCAATTTCACTAAAGCTAATATGAAGGAGAAAATTCTGAAAGCAGCCCGATGTAAGAAAACCATTACCTACGAGGGGAAGAACATTAGAATAACTGCAGATCTCTCTGCTGAAAACGTTCAAGCTAGAAGAGGGTGGTCATTGACTTTTAATCTCATAAAAGAAAAGAACTTTCAACCCAGGATCCTGTATCCTGCTAAACTGAGTTTCATTTATGATGGACAAATTAAATACTTTAATGACATCCACATGTTGAAGAAATTTGCCATAACTAAACCAGCTCTTCAGGATATTCTCAGACCTATTTTCCATAATGACCAGCGTAATCCTCCACCACAAAAGTAAACCCACACAGAAACTGTTGATCAAATTCCAACTTCCATAGTCGTGAAAGGATTCAAAATGTCCACCAGACTTTCAAAAGGCTTATCAATATGCTCAATTAATGTGAATGGCTTAAATTGTCCTCTAAAGAGGCACAGGTTGGCTGACTGGATACAAAAACTCAGACTAGATATCTGCTGCATACAAGAATCTCATCTTACCTTAAAAGATAAATATAGATTCAAGGTGAAAGGATGGTCATCTATACTCCAGGCAAATGGAAAGCAAAAAAAAGCAGGTGTTAACAATCCTATTCACAGATACAATAGGCTTTAAACCAACCAAAATAAGGAAGGATAAGGATGGACACTTTATATTTGTTAAAGGTATTACTCAATATGATGAGATTTCAATTATTAATATTTATGCACCCAAACAGAATGCGCCTCAATTTATAAGAGAAACTCTAACAGACATGAGCAACTTGATTACCTCCAGTTCCATAGTACCTTGGAGATTTTAAAACCCCTTTAGCAGTGCTGGATAGATACTCCAAAAAGAAGCTAAGCAAAGAAATTTTAGATTTAAACTTAATCATTCAATACCTGGATTTAACAGACATCTATAGAACATTTCATCCCAACAAAACTGAATACACATTCTTCTCATCAGCCCACAGAACATACTCCAAAGTCGATCACATCTTAGGTCAGAAGTCTAACCTCAGCAAATTTAAAAAAAATAGAAATTATTCCTTGCATCTTCTCAGACTATCATGGAATATAAGTTGAACTCAACAACAACAGGAATCTGCATACTTATCCAAAATCATGGAAGCTAAATAACCTTATGCTGAAGGATAGATGGGTCATAGAGAAGATTAAGAAGGAAATTACCAAATTTTTGGAACAAAATGACAGCAAAGACAGGAATTATCAGAACCTCTGGGATACTGCAAAGGCAGTCCTAAGAGGGAAATTTATAGCACTGCAAGCCTTCCTCAAGAAAATGGAAAAGAGGAAGTTAACAACTTAATGGGACATCTTAAGCAACTGGAAAAGGAAGAACATTCCAACCCTAAACCAAGTAGAAGAAAAGAAATAACCAAAATTAGAGCAGAATTAAATGAATTTGAAAACAAAAGAATTATATAACAGATCAATAAATCAAAAAGTTGGGTTTTTGAACAATAAAATAGATAAAACTTTGGCTAACTTAACCAGGAAAAAAAGAGTAAAATCTCTAATTTTCACCAATCAGAAATGGTAAAGACGAAATAACAACAGACCCCTCAGAAATTCAAAAAATCCTTAACGAATATTACAAGAAACTTTACTCTCAGAAATATGAAAATCTGAAGGAAATTGACCAATACTTGGAAGCATGCCACCTACCAAGACTTAGCCAGAAC
>CAUYON010013594.1:0-25637 GCA_963573935.1 Arctocebus calabarensis
GTCTTTATATAATGATCAAGAAAATGCCATGAAGGCTATCTGTAACAGTACGATGAAAACATTTCTGAATGTATATGAATCATGCCCTATGATTGCACCAATGTACAGAATTATGATTCAATAAAATTATAAAAAAAAAAAAAAAAAGGTTGTTAATCTGCAAGACTGCTGACTAGAATCACTGCAAGGATTGGCTTTGCTTTGTATCCCAAGAGTTCATTTATTCAGCAGATAAATCATCACTCAACATACAGACTCAAAGCCAAAGATACTCTGGTTGAAGAGAAGAAGCAGATAAAGATGAGAAGTCCCAAAACCTAATGGCCCAACTGACCTCTCTCTAAAACCCTATTTTCTATTTTTTTAGTCACAAGATCTTGAACAAGTCGCTTGCTTTCTCTAAGCTTCCATTTTTTTCACCTGTAAAATAAGGATGATAGTAACATCTACCCACCTTGGATTTTTGAACAAATTGAATGAAAAACTGTGTCTACGATCATTAACACCGTACGTTGGAAAACAGTAATTCAGTCCAGGTTAGTTATTATTACCATGATCATTATCATCCCTGATCTCATAGCCAGAGCACCTATGCTATTGGTCACTGTCTTAAGGCAGGTTCTCCCACAAGCAGACTCTGAGCTAAGGGGTCAAATTCAAGTGACTTTAGGGACTGCTCCGGGGAGAAAGTTAGAGCAGCAGGTAAGACAGGGAAAGAAGTCAAGGCATGCTATGATTTCAGGTGAAGCCCAGCCTCAGCCTGATCTTACAGAGAACTGTAAAGTAAGGCTTGGAGTTTGTCTCATCTCAAGGCAAAGCAGCTGGACTTCGGCAGTTGCCTCTCCGTGCCCTGTAGTTGGTGGGAGGGGTGTGCAACTTCCCCAACACCCTGGAACTAGGAGAACTTTAGTCCTTCCCTTGTAGGGAGGCAACTCTAGGCACCTAAGGCCAATCTTCTGAAGGTTAGAGCAGAAGAGCGAAGCCCCACAAACCCAGTAAAGGAGATCCCTGGGGAACTTGGCAGGCCACCAACAGTGCTGCTACCACTTCTTGTGACTGAATCCATGGAGTGTGTTGCCAACTCTCTGTGCTCAGCACCTTCGCAACTACACCTTCCTCTCTACACAGTCCTCGCCCTGCTTGGTTTGAGATCCAGATGTGCCTTGTGGCCCAGTCCTCAGGACATAGTCCCCCGGATTCCTTGAGTTCCCCTCCTTGAGTCCCAAGTCTCAACTCCTGGATCCGCCTGACCTTGAAGATCTCATGACATAGTCCCCCGGATCTCTTGAGTCCCAAGGCTCAACTCCTGGATCCGCCTGACCTTGAAGATCTATATGTGATTTTTCCCAGCCAGGTTTCATTCCTGCTTCTATGCTGCCTTCCAGGAGGATAACTGGAATTATGTCTACCCTTCTCTTTGAAGTGTAGAACTCTAGAATTCTTAGAGTTAATTTACTTAATTTTATTATTTTATTTGTATTATATAGGTATATTTTACTACAACTCTAAAATTCTTAGCATTAATTTACTTAATTTTACATATCTCATTTGTATTATTAGTATATTTTTTATTAACTATATGTCTATATGACTCAGTTTGAGAACATGAGCAGTCATAGGAATGAAAGAATTGATAACTAAATATCAGTATTTGTAGAACCAGGGAAATAACTTGTAAGACAAGTAAGCACAGTAGGAGAAAATGTGCAATATCAAACTTGGCACATACAAACAATAAAAAATGAATCAAACCTATGGAAAAAAATCCATTCTCCTCCCCATAATTTATGTCAGCATTCTACATATAATAAAATCCTCCCTAAGCAAATAACTGATAAAGCAATAAAGCTGTCAGATGCAATAAACGGACTGTTTGCCTGGACTATCTGGAAACACTCCCATTCAGAGGCAGATACCCTGTTATATTAAGCTCCGTGAAGAAAACATTTATCTATTGTGTGATAAACCTGACAAGTGCCTAAATCAGCTGCCTAAGAAGACTCTCTGGAATGCACCTCTGCAGAGGCTGATATTTAATTATATCACCCTAAGTGTAAGATATAATTGCACCTATTATGTGATAGGAGCAGAAAAGGGGAGTAGAAATTAACTTCCACTGAACAACAAAGTAATTATCCATTATTGAAGATAAGGTAGGACAGCCCCATTTTATTTTAAGTCTGGATTCATTCATCGAGGTTTCTATTGCTCTCTCTTCATGGCATGACCTAAAAAGAAGGTCAACACAGCAGTCAGAATGTTATCCTCAAGTGAAACTTCTGATGTCAGGAAATAGCCTCTCGCAGAAGCTTTAAATATCTCAAACTCAAGATATTATCTTTTTCTTATACCAACAATGCCTCCTGTGTCCACCACCCTCCACCCCCACAGTTGCCCAAACAAGAGTATTTGGAATTAATCTTAGCTGCCTTCTCATCTTATATCTAACTGGACAACAATTCTTACCAAGTCTATGTTCTAAACTCAGTTAGGAGCCCTCCTCTCCATTCTCTGTCTCCACTTTCTTATTTCACATTTTGGTCTTTTCTTGCCAGGCCTGGTGCATTTGCATCTTGCCAGGTTTGGCCACCCCAGCCTTTCTGCCCCCCAGGCTTTTGGCAGGACACTGACCTCAAGGTAAACTTCTAAAACATTTATCTGGTCATGAAATGCTCTTGCTTTAAAATAAATGGCCTAAATCCAATAACATAAGGGTCAGAAGAAGCCTGTCAAGCAAGAGCATTCTAAAGGATTCCACCTATGGAAAGTTAAAAAATAGATAGCATTTAAGGCTATAACTTGGGTGGTGTATTACTAGCCTATGCTGCTGTAATAAATTACCATGAACTCAGTGACTTGAAACAACTCAAATTTATTATCTGCTAGTTCTTGAGGTTAGAAATCTGACATGGGGCGTATGGAGCTAAAATTTAGAGGTCAGCAGAACTGTGTTTTTCTGGAGGTCCCAGGGCTGAATCATCCTTATCCGTTCCCGGCTTCTTGAGGCTTCCTGTATTCCTTCACTGTGGTCCATTCCACACTCAGATCGCTCCAACCTCCATTTCTACTTTCCCTCCTGCCTCTCCTTTTCATTTTTTTGTTTTGGATCTTATCTTTTTAATTTTAAAATTTTTTAAATTGATATATAACACATGTACATGTTCAGGGAGCATACGATATTTTGGAGAATTTATGGAAAGCTCACTTTCACCACTATTTACTCAACATAATACTGGAGGTACTTAACCAGAGCAATTAGGCAAGAGAAAGACACAATGGACATTCAAACTGGAAAAGAAGATGTCAAATCAGGCCTTGTTCGCAGATAATATGACCTCTTAGGAGTTCACTGGACCCATCTGGCCAATCCACATTACTCTCTCCATGTTAAGATTCTTTCATTAATCATATCTGCAAAGTCTCTTATGCTATATAAGGTTGACCTATTTGGGAGACTAAAACATGAATATTCAGATTTGGAGGACCATTATTCTACATACCACTGGCGATGAAACCATAAAGAAAAGCAAGAAAGTAATGACCATAAAAGTCACTGCTGTCAGGCATGGTGGCTTAAACCTATAGTCCTTGTCACTCAGGAGGCTGAGATGGGAGAATTGCTTAAACCCAAGAGCTCGAGGCTTTAATGAATTATGATTGCACCCTTACATTTCAGCATGCAGAGCAGTGCAAGACCTGATTTCTAAAACTTAGGAAAATGAAAGCCATTACCGAGTTTACCTTTATTGAGAAGGAAGGGAGTTAGAACTAGAGAGAAGCATCTAGAAGCAAGCTGCTGGGAGACTGGCTGGAAATTTTCTATTTCCATAACTAGGTGGTAGTTAAGTGAGTGTTCACTTTAAACGAATATTCAAGCCATACATTTGCATTGTATGCATTTTAATATAGGTATTTATTTCACATTTTAAAAAAGATCTTATAAACCTGCCTAAAATTCTCCATTACATTATTGTAGAAACCTGGCCCACAGCGTCTCCTGCCAGCCTGGTCCCTAAGCACTTTCTGCCAGTCTGCATAGTCCCCCACCCCCACCCCCTGCCTACCTGCCTTCCAGTCACACTGACCACAGCATGTCTTTTACACCTTTGTGCCTTTGCACATGAAATTCTCCCTGCTTGTTCTGCTTTTACCTTCTTTGTTTGATGAACATTATTATACCCATTAAAGCCCAGGCAAAATGCCATATCCCATGCTAAGCTCTCCCTGACTCCTCCATCCCCGTCTCACCCAAACACATTCAGCTGGTTCATCCTCTGTGTCACCACTGCATTTTGTCCACGATTTATCAAAGCACTGGCCACACTCAGCTGTGAATTGGTATTTATGTCTCTAGTGTCTCAGCAAATCTCCAAGCAGCCTTTGGGCCCTTACTTCTTAGTAAAGTGCTTGGCATGCATTCTATGCTTAATAAACAACTTTTTTTATTTTATTGAAGTATGATTCATTCTACAGTGTGAAATAAAGGGCAGAGGATGGGATTGGGGCAGGTGGAAATGGAGGACATGGAGAGAAACCACATTCGTGCAATTATATTCTGAGTCCACCAAGTTAGAGGGTTCACCAAGTTGGATTTAAGCCTTTTTTCAAAATTGCAACTGATTCTCACTATTGACAACAGTTGTGTTCTATAAAGTTACTGTTGATGCTCAACAATAACTCCTGGGGGAAATATAGGGTTAAGTGGCTGCAAGCCTCTTGTGACAATTTTTCATCAATACAGAATGTTGCTTTAGGTGTGTTTCCATTTAGCAATACCTCATTTAATATATTGTTGATTCATTAACCTTGAACACATAGCCAGCAGCACTGTACTTCATGCCTCAGTGAAGCTTAGCTAACATACATATTTTCTCCATAAGGTACATCACAACCCTCTTGTGCTTAGTAACACTTAGCAGCACTTCAGAACTGTGCTTGGGGCCTATTTTAAATAACAAAATCACCAACAAAATGCACAAAAATGAGAAAAACGTGGCAGTCAATACATCCTAGAAAGGACACGTGTTTACAATATGAGAGCTAAAAAAAGAACATGGAGCATTGGGCACGTTTTTGGTCACCTTTTCCTGTCTCAGCTGGGAATGTGGCGTCTGGGGACTGAAGCGTTCTGCAGCTTTGTGCACGCACGTGTCCACAAATGACAACTAGAGCACCCTGGAGTATTAATTTGAGGTTTACACAAAACTTTTAGCACATATGTACAAACACAGAATCTATGAATGATAAGGATCAACTGTACATTATTCTAACTTCACTCTCATCCCCACTGTCAAAGAGCAGAGACGACAAGAGTATTAACTTGCCTACGGTCATCCAGCAAATACAGAGGAAACACAGAATGTCAACTTCGCAGCTCCACCTCCACAGACCTGCAAAATGGCTACTGGAAAGCAGGTTTTCAAGGCTTACCTACAGTTTTGGGAATGGTATTTTCTAACATATTAAGCTTTTATTGTCTCAAAATAATTAGACCAGGACATCATAGATACTGTTACTTTTCTTTACTGAAACTTCTGTTTGCTTCCCATCACTAATAGAATATTTAAAAGAATTACTCTTTCATTCTCATTGATAAATGCTGACCAAAATGTAAATTCAGCTTAAAAATATTCATTAACCTGACACCTGAGCTTATTAATCATTCATTATTTATTTATTTATTTTCGAGACAGTCCCACTCTGTTGCCCCAGGCTAGTTTATAGCAACCTCAAACTCTCGGGCTCAAGGAATCCTCTTGCCTCTGCCTCCTCAGTAGCTGGGAATACAGACTCCTGCCAAGATGCCTAGCTAATTTTTATATTGTTTAGTAGAGATGGAGCTTTTGCTCAGGCTGTTCTCAAACTCCTGACCTCAAGGAATCCTCCTGCCTCAGCCTCCCCAGTAGCTGGGAATTCAAACTGATTTTTCTATTTTGGGGTAGCAATGGGGGGGTTTGCTCTTTCTCAGGCTGGTCTCGAACTCCCAACTTCAAGGGATCTTCCTGTGTTAGCCTCCCAGAGTGCTAGAATTACAAGTGTGAGCCACCATGCCTGGCCCAAATCATTCTTCATTATTAACTGATAGGAATGAGTAAAGATTTATTGTCTTCTTTTAGTATAGTCTATGGACTCAAATGACCTTGGATCTTTAACAGCTACAAAAGAATATGCTTTCTTTGAGTTTATCTTATACTTCAGAGATAAAAAAAAGCCCCAGGGAGAGGAGAAAGCTTGTACACAATCACTGTTCTGTGTGCGCTGACAGCCACTGGAAAATGGGAGACTTCAGGTTCCTCTCCACGGTCATGTCAGGATCAGCCACAGATCAATGGAAATTAGGCTACTTCATTATTGATTTATGATGCAAAAAATGCTTTTCATAACATACACTTCAATATAAATGTTCTTCATAAGCAAAATGCTCTTAGATACTTATTTTAGGATATGTAATAGTCTTCAGCCAAGACGAACATAGAGTACAGCTCCTGTCTGAGTAATTATTTGACCAGAGATGCCTGGTTTGGACTCAATTTCCAATAAATATTATGCTGTCAACCTCTCTTTATTAATGTTCTCTTAAATGTTATTCTGATGATGATATTCATATGATCAAGTTCTAGAATTACACATAATGGCAAGCAAAGCAGTTTGTCATGACCAATAGGAGTAAGGTTGTTCCAAGATGCTGAAATAAAATTGAAGGTTGACCATCCAGTTATCCTCAGATCTCTCCCATCTTAAATTTTAGTTCTTTCACTTTTAAGGAATAAAGTGAAAAGAGAAACAAATATTTAGCAGCCACTTAGAGAAGTATTGTCCTTAAATTCTTCACATTTTTAACTACACTTTGCCTCCTACTACTATTACATTATTTAATATATTTATCATTAGCTACTCTTCACCTTTGGTATCTCTCAAAAGTCACCAAACAAGACAACATGTCAACATTTTATTTCATTCTTTTTAGAACAAAAACTGACTGACTTCATTTTCTGTGCCTGACACTTACCAGGTGAAAGTCTCCCTGTCCTCTCTGTTTAATTCAAGAATTCCAATGTTAAATTATCCTGATGAGTTTTTAGAACTGGAGTTTTATTATCCTAAAAATGATAAACATCCTTTTATTCTGGGTGCTATTGCAGGTTAAGAAAATATTTATGTAATCAACAATGAGCACAGAGAGTACGAGAAGTCATTAATGACCAGTTATTTTACGTGAGGGATTGCAGGAGGGTCAGATTCAGAGCTTAAGCAAAAGTATTTTCCTGTAACTTTCCCCTAAATGAGCACATTAAAGTCAGAGAAAGAACAATGCTTTCACCATAATTCATGGTTTTTTGAAAGCTAAACGACCTTTAAAAAAAAAATTTTGGCCTCAAGATGTGATAAAAATGGAAGGGATATGAATACCTCCAATGCAGTAATGAATTGTAAATGGCTTTGTAACCCACCTCCAGCGCTCACAGATCCTGTCCAAAAGAGCATCTATTCATACATCAGAACCACCCAACAATAGCTCCTTCTACTGGTATCTGAATTCATATCAAACTGAAAAGTTATTCTGGTTATTTTAAAAAATGAAAAGGCTTTTCTAGAAAGATCTCAGTACATTTCTTTGTTGTTTACTGCAGCTAATTTAAACTTTACTCTCACATATCAACCAGTGTGTTGTAGAGCAGAATAAATACATTATCTTGGTCAGCCGCTCCATTTATTGAATGCTGTTATCCCTTCCCTCTCTCCCAGCAGAAGTGAAATCCAGACCCTTCCAGCTCACAACTCACGCAGTCTCTCACTCACAGTTCGGAGCCCCATTCCAGAACAGACACATAGCGATGCTGAATGCTCAGACCCATACTTTGCCCGTTATAGTGCTTGAACTTCAAGTCTCACTACACAAAAGGGAGACAGGGGTGGGACAGCAATGGGGCCAGAGACAAGAAAACTGGGTGTTTCTTCTGGGCTTTTAAGACCTTCAGTTCTTCATCCTTTCTCCTCTCCAGTAATTATGGTGATTAAATGGAATTACTTTGAGATGTTTTCCAACGTAATCTAATAAGATCCAGATCTCTGGGGCTAGGGCCCAGGTAACAGCATTATATAAAAGTTGCTAGGTAATCTAAGGTTGAGAATCAATGACTTAAAGCATCTCTCTGGAGGTTGTTCTCTTCTTGGAGGAGTTTAATCTAGAAATACAGAGCCGCAGCTCAGCACGTAGGTAGGCCAGGTGCTTTTCTCAGACAGTGTGAATGCATTTCAGGAGGAATAGCTACACCTTTGACAAGACATTTGTGGAATTCACACAGAAGTGAGTAACATCAGGAGTGGGTCTGGGGGCCCTGCATATATCCCCATGACTCAGAAAAGGTACAGGACCAGTAGAGGTGGTTTTGCAGTTATGGACAAAATAGATTAGACTGGATGGACATGGAGTCACCTGGTTCAACAGTGACCCTAGGTAGCAACAACTCAAGCAAAGATGGAAGAAAACAGGTCTTCCTTCGTGGACTGGTCACACACTCTGGTTTTTTTTTCAACTTGGCATTTGGGAGCAGGTCTATCTCCTTTTGAAAAGAACTGAGTAAACCTCCATGGAAGTTTATTAACTAAGGGGTAGGGCCCAGGAGATGAAGTGAGAGACCCAAGAAAGAAACCAGATTTATAGATAGCATTTGCATAATTTATTATGTAATATATGGTTATGTACTATATAATCTGAAAATTATAATGTATAGTTGTATGATACAGCATCTAAAAACAGTTACTGGAAAACTTGGCTTTAGATGTTTTTGTCCCTAAAGGACTCAAACAACTTCTCTTTGTGGTAGATCATATTCCTTTTAGCAAAACGTGTTGGTCCACGTGTCTGATTATGAAAAGAAAGGCCCCAAAGCATTAGCTAGAAGATAAAGGAGACCAAAAGAAAGAAGTCACTCCATGTTGTATTCCACCTGTGACTACATCATGATTTAATTTGTTTCCTACTAATGGACATTTTTTTTCTTTTGAGACAGAGTCTCCAGCTGTCACCCTGGGTAGTGTGCCATGGTTTCATGATAGCTCATACCAGCCCCCAACTCTTGGGATCAAGAGATCCTATTGCTTCAATTTTTATATTTTTAATAGAGATAGGTGTCTCACTCTTGCTTAGGCTGGTCTCAAACTTGTGAGCTCAAGCAATCCACCTGCCTTGGCCTCCCAGAGTGCTAGGATTACAGGCGCGAGCCCCTGGGGTGCGGCCCCAATGGATATATTTGTTGTTTCTAATGGTTTGATATCATGAATATGTGTGTATAGAATACACACACACACACACACACACACACACACGGTAGTATTTCTATACGATAGATCCCAGCAAGTGAGGTTTCAGCATTATAGGACAGCACTTTGTAATTTTAATAGGTCTATGAATCACCAGAGATCTTATTAAAATGCAGATTCTGATTCAGCAAGTCTGGTCTAAAATTCTTCATTCCTACCAAGCTCCCAATATGCCGGTGCTACTGGTTCAAGGACAGTGCTCGGAAGAGTGAGACTATAAGACATAATTTTCTTTTATTTTCATAGTTATGAAAATGAGAAAGACTAGTCAAGTTTAAAAGTGAAAAGTAGAACAGCGAATAATAGTATTTCTTTTGACTTTATACACAAATGTATTGCCCAAATTTATATCAATGTACATATTACTTTGGTCATTTAAAAAATTGAAAATTTTTAAGGCAGTAAGATAATTTTAACAAATAGCAAATGGATTAAAAGCTTATTCCTATTTCCCAATAATAAGCAAATAAGTTTTTCCCATCCCCTCCAGTATAAACAAGTTTTCCAATATTAGTATAAAATTTGTAGTGGTATTCTTACCTTTCTGTTTTCTTGGATTTTTTTTTTTTGACTGGCCTTTTTAAGATTTTTTTTTATCAACTATCCACAGGCTCTTAACTTTCTCTAGTTCTTATTCTCCTCTTTGCCTAGTGGCCCCAAAGTGTGTTCAGTTGGTGCCTTGTAAAAGACCCTAAACTAAGCTTTCTTCTCTTTGTAAAATGCAAAAATCATCAGAAGTGGGGGCGGATGATGGAATTTCCTGCCTGAGACAATGGCAACCCCTTTCAGGACATCTAAGCATCAGGTGCACCATGAGGTCATCCTAGGACAGGGACGGCTCAACCTCATTTCTCTGCAGAACATTTCAGTGACTTCATCTGCAGAGAGTGGGGCCAAGCAAATTACAGATGTTAAATACATCTTAAGTAACTGATTACATTTTATTCCCTTTTATCATTTTTTTATAAATCTGTTTTATGAGGTTTTTTTTTTTTACATGAAACTATAAGTTTGGGGAAAACAGAGACGTTTCAGACAGCTGCGAAAAGTCTCATTCAATGGGTAGTTAAAAAATGTTAATAGCATCCGATCGTTTGAAATGAAAATCTACCGGGACCTAGGAAGAGGGGGTGAAATCACTTCATACTATAGTAAATCCAGATTCACCTTCATGACTATTCCAAAAGGAATAAATCTTGGGGTTGATGACTAATTTGAAGATTTAATTAATGCACTTACTGGGGTTAGACAATTTTAAAGAGTAGAATTCTACTTAGTTTCTTTGGTTAGGTTTCTCATCTCATTTCTGTGAAGTTTGAAACCTGCCCCTCCAAAGGGTCCCTGGCCTTCATCCACTGGTCAGTCCAAATGGGTGATGCAATTGCTCCTTCAGTCTCTAGAAAGCAGAGATAGAGGTGGTGTTGCCAATGACAGAACCCTCGACAGTGTGAAAATCAAGGATTAATTATTTAAAGATGGGTTCGCATTTTCTTGGCTAAAACTTGAAAGATCCAGGAGAAGTTAACAGTTTATAAACTGGAAGTAGGGGTACTGGAACCACAGATCCTACTTCTTGACCTTTTGCAAAGACAACAGCTTAGCATTTGAGGGGAGGCTGAGAATTAGGATCATTTCCCTGTTTGTGAAGATCCCCTTACAGAGACAAAAAGCAACGATGGCAAATACCAAGCTTGCAGTGTACGTGTGTAATAAGCATTTGAAATATGCCTTGCAGGTGTCTTTAAGCCTAAAGAAACCAGGGCAAAGTACACCTATTTCTCTGCAGGGTTTCTATCTAGTGCTGTGCAAGGTGATGGCATGAGAATCCAGATGGGGGCTATCATAAGACTAGTCAGGAAGGTGCCATTAGGACGCTTGTCACAAATAGACCAACTTCTGATTCAGTGGCCGTGGTTAGACAGTCTCAGGTACTCATTTACCATTTGCTTCCCTATTTTGCTCTTGTTTCTACCCTTTCATTATAGACTATGCTCACTCTGGCAATGTGATCACAGTTGAAAAATTATTCCATAAATTATACACGGCAACCTTTCCAGATTCACTGGGAACACTGAAACTGGAAATTGGGTTTCAACTAAATTGTGTTGGAGTAGCTGCAATAAACTGAAACCATTAGGGCTATTTGCAAACTAAGTGGATGTGTCTTTGTTAAAATTTGATGTTTATTTTTAATATAGTTGCTTGCCCTTCTGTATTTGAACAGCTCATTACACCTTAAATATAAACCACATGTACACTAGAGCATTTATGTAATTTTTCTGGGGCAAAGGATTTGGGCTGTGATCCAACAACACTAAAATATATTACTTTAATATTTATTTGCATCTGTTTGGTATTGTCATGATCCATATAAGACAGAATCATGCTGCTTTCCTTTAAAAAAAAAAAAAGAAAGAAAGAAAAGAAAACTCTGTTCACAGACCAGTTTGAGTCAAGTGGATTTGAAAATCTCCATTTGAGACTGAGTTCCTTTTGCAGATATTAGTATCATAAGCATTGGGAGAAGAATAACATAATGAATGATGAGTTTTGAACAATAATATGGCTGATTTGGTAAAGTTATGTTTTTGGCTTAAACAATAAGATATTTGATCAAATCAACTACAGAGAAGAAAATAGTGTTGCAAAAGATAAGTTTCTAATTGAGACAGACAAGGAATTGTGCATCAGAAACAGCTGCAAGGAAATGGATCCCATTACATTTTTACATGCTAATAAGCTGAATTTCCACATTAGACGGTCGCAAATTTTATTCCTAAGACATCCAGGTGCCTTTACATCTGTGTAGTATATTTAGAAAGGAAGAATAATCAGATGGAAAATATTTTATACGTATAGTATGCCTTCTTTTAGGTTTTTCCCTTATTAATTTTGTTATCCTTATAGGCTATGTAAATGAGGATGGCTAGTTCAACAATATCATTATAAATTTAGATGCCCTGGTTCTCTCCCTCTTCCAAGCCAAGGAGCATGTCCCCTGTTTCTGTGGAAACAGCTTCATTTACCTTTAGACACCATGTTAAGAGAAGCCAGGAAATAAACATTGTTTCTCTGAATAAGGTATTTGGGTCAGTGGAGGTAATGCTGGTGTAACAAATCTCAGTGACTCCATACTAGGGAGATTAACAGGATCTTAGACAATGTGTCCAACATCGATCAGCCAGAGGCTTTGTTCCACAGTCACCTAGGGGTCCAGGTCGAAGACAATCCATAGCCTGGTAACATCACCATATCCGTCCACACACGACATTCAAGATTGTCTCATTAGGGAGCAGGAAGAACTCACACCCACCCTTAGTCTCTTAAATCTGCAACAAGAAGGATTACTGTCATTCCTGGGGCATTGGCCAAAACTGGTCAGATGACCTTACTTCAACTACTAGATAGGCTGGTAAATTCAGATGAGCCATTAGGTGAGCCATCTAACAATTGCCAACATTGTTTTCCATGCTATAGTGCTGTTTTTAATCTGTACACTGGAGAGTCACAAAGCCCAAATCGATTATCTCTTCCAACAAATACATTGTGTTGGAAGTGAATACCAAATCTCTGTACACATTACCAAATATTGTGTATCTAATGCATTAATTTGCTATGAAACTACTGTAATTTATGAGAAATTCTAATGTGAACTTACATATCACTCACAAAAATTAACTATTTTTCTAATGGACACCTCTTTGGAAGGTTGTGGTTTGATATTTATTTCAAAATTTCTTTTTAATATATATCCAGCAAGCTCTTTGTACAGAGAGAGGCAAATCACAAAATTAGTGAAAGTTTTAACAATTCCTCTGAACAGCCTCCACAGACACAGAACTTACTACGAGTCATCTCCACATGAAATAATACATACATTGATCACCATTCTCACTTGGAAATAACTAACTGAAATGTACAAATGACAGTTAAGTTTTAATCCAGCACTTTATCAGTAGGCTTGGTGAAAATGGATCAACAAATCCCAAAGGCAAAAGATGTTAAACACTGATCTCAGGAATGACCCAAGGAGAGGAAAGCCCTAGGAGATACTCAAGAAATTCTAGGCTGAAATAAGATAAAGGAGGAAAGTGTGTTATTATTTGAATGTGCTCAGGGAAGCAATGTGGGAAATAGATCAGGATGACTAAAGATACTAGTTTGGGCTCAAAAATGTTCCTCAAATAGAAAAAAAAAAAAGAAAGAAACATGAGCTTGATAAAGGAAATCAAAAACAAACGAATAAAGAGAAGGAAAAAGATGTCAATCTCTAAGAGAGAGATACACATGTCACAACTTAAATCCAAATGTCTACATTCATTTCTATATAGGGAAGATGAGTTTAGAATCTTGTTTTCACATCACTTCTTTACGCAAATGACTCGTTGTTTTAAGGAAAAGGATTTTTTTTTTGCCTTCAAAAATGTTTTAGTGCCATGAAGAAAATGTAAACTGTGTTTGAATTTCCATAACCTCTAAATTTTATGGCAGGGACCCAGATCCTATTAACAGTTTTCTGTTTCAACACCTGTTATCAAATCATAACATTTTAGTTAAACTGGCAAATTATTCTCTTTCACAAGGAAAGTGTAAATAAACTCTGATTTAGAATCATTTGGGTAATTTTTTTCCATACTGTGGACATTAATAGCTGCTTAGTCTTCTGACATGATGTAAACACTCTTATCATATTTTCACGCAGTATGTTGATGTGATTTATGCACGTTTCTGTTTCTGCCACTAGAACATAAGCTTTTTGAGAATAAGGTCAATGCTTTATTTTTCTCTCAGTTCAGTGCACCTTGAATAAAAGTTGTTCCCCAATAAATGTTTACCAAAAGCTTATACTTATAGTCCAAAGAAGAATAAGATCTCATGGATTGTACCATGGCTGAGTTTTGGTTCAGAATTTCTTGGTGACAGGGGACTCTGAAATAGTCATCTTTGGAAGAAAAAAGAATGCTCCAAGCCAAAGGTCATTTAGCAAAGTTTTGGGTTGGAGGGAGGGGAGCTTTTCCTTAGAAATTTCTCAGAAAATGGGGATAGAATACTCACTCACATTAACATTATCATTAAATATTATTTTAAAAATATATAACTCAGTGCTTGATCCTCTATGAGTTATCCATAAAGGAAGATTATGTCTAATAAAGTGTATGTTATCTTTGCGGAAAGTATAGAAGGTACTAAGCCTTAGGTAAACTGGTCACAAAAGGGTCTCCAAAGACAAAGAGAAAAAATTACTCCCCCCAAAAAATGTTATTAAAATTCAAAAATCTAAATTCCAACAATCTAAAAGCAACCAAAGTTAAAGACAAAAACCAACCATGTCACTTACTTAGGAGATTTAGATGGAAGCAAGGAGACCCCCAATGAGGCCGGTGATCCAGATCCGGTGATCCAGCTCCCAGATGGTTTTAGTCTGAACCACAGGGATCACGGTACCACTGGGAGGAAGTGAATGGGCTTGAGATATATTTGCAGGCAGTTGTGATTTTGTCATCTGTCTCCTCTACCAAACATCATGTTGGAATGGAATTGCCAGTGTAATGCAGTATGTGTTGGGAGATAGGGCCTTGAAGATGTGGGTAGGCCAAAGAGTTCTCCCCCATTGGTGGGTCTAGTGCCTTTATAAAAAAGCTTTCATGAATGGCTCTCTCCGCCCTTTCTCCTTTCACCATGTGTTAACCAGAGGGCCCTCAACGGACGTCAGCACCCTGATATGAGACTTCTCTGCCTCTGTAACTTTAAACCAATAAACTTTCTGTTCATTATAAATTACCCAATCTCAGGTATTCTGTTAAAGCAGCATAAAAGCGACTCAGAAAAAGGCAGACCCAACAGTATTTGTTAATGTCCAGATGTGGGATAGTGGAGAAAGTAGGGAGATGAGATCTTTGACTTAATAAAATTATATTCATTAAGATGGAAAAACTATGAAGGAAGTATATTTACAGAGTAAATCAGAAATCCAACTGGAATATGTTAATTTAGGAGTCCACATGCCCATCCTGTTTGACATCCAAGTAGAGATGTTCAGCAGACTAGCAGAGGCGCTTTACAAACTATTATTTTGATCATAGTAGCCCTGAAAAAGAACTTAATTTTTCAAGGTGACAAAGGCTCAGAAGAAAACAACCTATCCAAAGACCAAATAGCCAAAAAGTGGAGCTATTATATACACATACATAATGTGTGAATATTTTTACATGTACATTTAATCTCAGATTTTAAGTATAGTCTAAGGTTTCATGCATGTGTATCTCACATAAATAAATAGATGGCAAAGGGTAGGAACAAGGCTTCCTGATCCAACCCCATATGCCCAAAGTTGACTAATCCAATACTGTATCAATTATAGAGACCCAATAACAACTGATGTAACTCTGAATACAAATTGCGGAGAGGAGAATTAGGAAACTAGAGGAAAATACAATCGCTCTCCTGTGCCCAAGTCTGCTGGTAGAATTCAGTCATTATCAAGAAACTTGTGTCTTAGAAGCAGTGAGGGAGAAAATGTGACCAAGCCACTATGTTGAGAGTCTGCTCCTTCACCTCCCCCTTCTAAGACCAGAGGTCTTATTGGCTGCTAAACTTTACTTGTAAATAGCTATTTATTTAATAACCTCAAATCACCCAATTTGAATTGCTCTGTTTTTCCTGTTAAAGTCCTGTCTGATCCCAAGAGGGCTATGTGGAACAGTCTGGGGGACAATTTCAGTGCTCAGAGGCTGCCAGGGAGGGAATTGGAATAACACAAACTCTATTCTCATGCTCCTCCCTTTCACTTAAATTCTTTATTTTATTTTTAATTGACAAATAATAATGATATATATTTATAGGTTACAATGTGATATTTTAAGATGCATTGTGGGATCATTGAATCAAGCTAATTACCATATCTATCACCTCATGTTTGTGGTCAGAACATTTCAAATCTACTTTGTTTTTTAGCAATTTTAAAATATATAATACATTATTGTTAACTTTAGGTGATGATTCTGTGCAGTTGAATATTAAAACTTATTCCTTTTGCCTAACTGAAACTTTGTGCCCTTTGATGCCCCTTTTTCCATTCACTGCCCTCCTCCAGTTTCGGGTAACCATCATTCTACTCTCTGCCTCTACGAATTTAACCTTATTACACGCTTCATGTCAGTGAGATCATAAAAAAGTTATCTTTCTATGCCTGGATTATTTCACTTCACTAGCGTAATGTCCTCCCCATTTATCCCTGTTTTTGCAGGTGGCAGGCTTTCCTTCCTTTTGAAGACCAAACAGTATCCCACTGCATATTCCCGCCGTGTTTTCTTGATCCATTTACCTGTTGATGGACACTTAGGTTGCTTCCATATTTTACTTATTGTGAATAATTCTACAATGAGCAGACATCTCTTTGACACACTGATTTCAATTCCTTTGTATTTTTATCCAGAAGTAGAATTGCTGCATCCTGTGTTAGTTCTATTTTTAACTTTTTGAAGAATCTCTATACTGTTTTCCACAAACATTAACAGTCCCACCATCAGCCATTCTAATAAGTGTAAAGTGATACTACATATTTCATTGTGGTTTTAATTTGCATTTCCATGATGGAGTGAAGCATTGCATTTTTTCATGCATCCATTGACCATTTGTATGTCTTCTTTTAAGAAATGTCTACTCAGGTCATTTGTACATTTTTATAACCAGATTTTATGTTTTCTTACTATTAAGTTGTTTGAGTTCCTTAAATATTTGGGGCATTAACTCCTTATCAGATGTACAGTTTGCAAATATTTTATCTCCACCTGTGGGTCTTTCACTCTGCTAACCGTTTCCTTTGTTGTGCAAATGCTTTTTAGTTTGATACACTCCCATTGCCTGATTTTCACCTGTTAAGTATGCTTTTGGAGTCATATCTAAGAAATCACTTCCCAGATCACTTTTGTGGATCTTTCCCCTATGTTTTCTTCTACTAATTTTATAGTTTGGGATCTGACATTTAAATTTTAATCTATTTTGAATTGATTTTTATAAATGGTGTGAGATAAGTATCCAATTTTATTCTTCTGCATGTGGAAATTCAGTTTTCCCAACACCATTTATTAAAGAGATTTTTCCATTCTCTGTTGTGTGTTTTTGGCACCTTTTTGGAAAATCCATTGCCCATAAATGTGTGGGTTTATTTCCAACCATCTTCTCAAAATGATCAGGAAGCCAGAGGACAAGAAAATCCACCTGCTGATTTTCATAGGGGGGCCACTTGGAGGGCATAGGGGAGATAACTGTTTCTCCCAGAGTCTTTCTTACACAGAAACGGAAAAGTGCCCATGTTGGCACACACACAGTCTACTGTCCTCCGCACGCTTCGCTGTAAGAGGTATGTACAAAGAAGCTAAACATTAACTGGGACTCAGAAAACTAGGAACTGAGTGCCTCACAAGCTGAACTGATCCCTTAGAAAACACTAGGCCTCTGTTTTCCCATCTGTGGTTCTGAGTAAACAGTGTTTTTCAGGTGTCATTCTACAGCTGTGCTACCCAAAAAAGCTCTTGAACACTTGAAACATGGTTAGTGCAACTGGAGAACCAAACTTTAAATCTTTTTAAATTTTAATCAATTAAAATTAGTCACCTAAGGCTGGTGGAGATGATGATGATGGATGGTACAAATATAGAAAATTCTCATCAAGGAAGAAGTTCCCATTAGACAGTTCTACCTTAGAGACCCAATAGTCAGAATGTGAGGAACAGCCCTCATGCTGTGACAACCAACCATGCATCCTATGTAAATGTCATTCTCCGTTCCCCCTCACTCTACTCCTTTGGCCCTCAATTCAGAAATACTAACAGGAAATTCCTTCTTACTTTTTTTTGCCATTCATATTCCTGACAACCAGCTTAAATTAAAGCTCAGTATATGCAATTGAATAGTGATACAGGTATATCTAGAGTCCAGTTTTTAGTATAACTGAGTCCCTATGGATATTCTTCCAGCTCTCTCCCCCTCCCTCCTTTCTATGATGCAACTATCATCTTGACCTAGAGTTTATTAGTGTTTATCATCTCCAGTCAGGCTTTTAACTTTTACTGTATGTGTATCCATAAACTAAGACAGAATTCTGTAAGTGTTCCTGTGACCATCATGTACCCCTCAGGTGACTGGATCTTAACTAGGAGAAAATTTATATTCTTATAAAACATGGATGTTTCCTGAAACCAGATCATATCTAAGACATGTTTCCAAGTAGCCTACCAAGCTAAGAATCATTCAGTCTGTCTAGAGAGAAACCCAACAAACTTATATTTATTGAACTCACATATGAAGATCATACTGAGGTAAAGCAGAAAGATGTAGATTCAAGAAAGGAACACCCCAAGCAAAATTAATCTGAAAAACTGAGGAAATCATCCAGAAACTTAAACACATGTAGTCTAGGGGCTCAGCCTTTTCATTGAACATTCAGACCCCTGAGGGGACTTTCTCTTCCTACCTCCTCTTCACGTCATGGATTTAGTCTTTGCCACCTCCGGGCCTAAGGAATCTTCAGCTATCTTCCTCATCTCTGAAAAGCTCTAATAAATCACCCACGTATGAGGTTAGGTTCCCCAAAAGCAGGAGCTGTGATACAGATGTCAGTGACTTATTAGAGAAGTGCTCTCAGAAGAAAACACCCAAGGAGGTGGGAGAACAGAACAGGGTGAGGGAGGAGCCTGATTCTATGGAGGAATTCTGCAGAGTGAGTTATTGCTTAGAGTTGAATTGCCCTGATCCTACCAGGAGTTGGGAGATGGCCCTTTGAAAGCTGCACTCCCAGCAGTCATTGGCTAAGGGCCCCTTGGGAGTGGGGTGGGGGTGGGACCTAAACCCCAGGCAGTTCTGCTCCTTGAACACTTCCAAGGAGGCAAAGCAGCTCCTGTAGATTGACATTTGGGACACAGGAAGGAAGAAAAAGCACATCAAAGTCAGGAGAAAGAAGTACAGAAGTGGTAAAAGTGATCAAAGGGGGTCAGCACAGAGCACCAGCAGACACAGACCACTAACACACAAAATAACACCTGTGGGAGTTGGTGGATCTTTGCATTTCAGTATTGATGTGCTAATGGGATGACCTTAGAGTCTCAGAAATAACCATCTTGAGTTGAAAGATCCTTTAATACTTATATTGGAAAGAAGTTTGGAGATCACTTAGGGATCTAAAAATAGACCTGCCATTTGATCCTGTAATTCCTCTACTAGGTATATATCCAGAAGACCAAAAATCACTTTATAACCAAGGTATTTACACCAGACTGTTTATTGCAGCCCAATTAATAATTGCTAAGTCATGGAAGAAGCCCAAGTGTCCATTGACCCACAAATAGATTAATAAATTGAGGTATATGTACAGCATGGAATATTATGCAGCCTTAAAAAAGATGGAGACTTTACCTCTGTTATGTTTATATGAATGGACCTGGAACATAGTCTACTTAGTAAAGTATCTCAAGAATGGAAGAAAAAGTATCCAATGTACTCAGCCTTAATATGAAACCAATTTATAAACACCCACACTTCCATATGAAAGCTATAACCCAACTACAGCCCAAGATGAAGGGGAAAGAGGAGTGGGAGGGTAATTGGTGGGACCACACCTATGGTGCATTTTACAAGGGTACATGTTAAATCTACTAAGTGTAGAATATAAATGTCTTAACACAACAACTAAGAAAATGAGGTTAAGGCTATGTTAACCAGTTTGATGAAAATATTTCAAATTGTATGTAAAACTAGCACATTGTACCCCATAATTGCATTACTGTATACACAGCTATGATTTAGTTTAAAAAAGACTTATATTTCCCAAAAGCCCCCCAAAATCAGACTATGAAAATATACCTTAAGCCAGCCATTAAATAAGTCCGGCCTTGACTCAAAACCATATATAACTTAAGTAAAAGTTGTTCTACTTATTTTAAAAATAACAGGCAGCCTTCAGAATGGGAGAAGATTTTTGCAGGTTATGTTTCCAACCAAGGTCTGTTATTTAGAATCCACAAAGAACTCAAATTAATCAATAAGAAAAGAACAAACATCCCCATTTCTTGGTGGGCAAGAGACTTAAACAGAAAATTCTCTGAAGATGACAGGTGCATGGCCTACAAGCACATGAAAAAATGCTCATCATCTTTAATCATCAGAGAAATGCAAATCAAAACCACTTTGGGATATCATCTAACCATACTTCACTTAGCCCACATTAAAAAATCCCCAAACTGCAGATGTCGGTTGGATGTGGAGAGAAAACACACTTCTCTCCATGAACACTTCTACACGGCTGGTGAGACTGCAAACTAATACAGCCTTTTTGGAAAGAAATATGGAGAATTCTCAGGGAACTAAAAGTTGACCTACCATTTGACCCCACAATACCATTACTAATTATCTACCCAGATGAACAAAAATCATTTTACATCAAAGACATTTGAACCAAAATGTTTATTGCAGCCTAATTCACAATAGCTTTTAAGTCATGGAAGCAGCCTAAATGCCCATCAACCTATGAATTGATAAACAAATTGTGGTATATGTATACTGTGGAGTACTATGCAACCATGAAAAAGTGGGAGACTTTACAACTTTTATGTTTACCTGGATGGAGCTGGAACATACTCTTCTTAGTAAAGTATCTCAAGAATAGGGGAAAAAAAGTATCCAATGTACTCAATATTATTATGAAACCAATATATAAATCCTTGCACATTCATATGAATGATAAAACATAAAGATTATCCAAAAAGAAAGAGGGGAGAGAAGGGGGAAAGACAAGTGGAGGGAGAGTGGAGGGAGAGGTAGGATCTCACCTCATGTACACAATGCAAGGATACATTTCAAAACAACTAAGAGTATATTATAAATTTCTTACCACAAAAACAAGTGAAGTGATGGTTATGTTAATTTGTTTGATTTAAGCATTCTGTAGTGTCTATCAAATCATCACATAGTACCCCATAAATGTATACAGTTATGATTTAATTAAAAACTAAATTATAAAAGTCACTACCTTTAATCTTACTTCATTTATCAAGCCAATATTGGTCCAATTATATCCTGAATTAATTTTGGTGCTATACTTCACTTTGTATTTTGGGGTCATCTCCTGTAACAGAACAGTCAATTGACAGCCTTATCCCTTTGCCTCTGTCAACACGCACATGCTCAGGCTCAGCTCACTTTAGCCTTCCTTGCATGTTGCCATGAATTCAGCTTTCCCTCGGCATTAGGAGCCCAGTGACCCAGTACAATCTAATCTTGGTCTTTGTAAAAAACAAACACCTATATGAAATCCAGTGTGCTGGGGAAGAGACCTCAGGTGATAAAAATGAATTGGCAAAATGAGGTTCTCACCTATTTACCATCCACTGGGGATGTGTGGGCTGGAAGCTTTGGGTAATTGCAAAATAGGGTGGGGCAAGTGGGAGGATGACAGCAAGTGAGTTCTAATCGAACCGTTCTGGGAATTGTCTGCACAATTTCACAAGCTGGATCACCACTGAATGGGCATTTTCAACACACAAAGGCAAATTGGCCTGCTGTAACTGGGTGTCATCTTATGGAAACTGGTATACATCCATCTCCTAAGAGATATTTTGTCACAGATCCAATAAATACTTCATGGTATCTCAGAAAGAAAATGCCTCTAGGCGTGTGAAGCAGAGGCACCTCTTAGCCATAACTGCATAGTCTGTTCCAAATACTCTCAGCATCATTAAAGCATTATGTCCTGAACTGAAGTAGGGTAGGGCTAGAGGCGACTACACATCAGTAGGATAAATAATGCTGCAGCTGGGTGGAGGGTGAAGGAGAGAGAAGGAACAGAAGATTGACAGACTTACTTTCAGCTCTCCTACCTTATCCTCTATTCTACATTCACAGAATTATTTTTAGTCTTTATTGTTACTTAATTTTTAATTATGCATCTTGTAAAAATATTTAAAGTGCACAGAAAATTATATTTTAAAAAGTCTAGGCACCCATCATTATTATTAAACCAATGTCTTGGCTCCTTGTTTACTGTGCTATGTGAATATAATTCTGTATGCACTGTAGTTTTTGAATCTTATTTAAGAAATCTTTCCCTATCATAATGTTATAAAACTTTCTCCTCTAAATGCTGCTAAGTGTTTAACAGTTTTTCTTCTCACATTTTGGTATTTAACCCAATTGGAATTTATTTCCACATGTTAAAAAGGGACCTACCATTATTTTTTCTACATGAGTTGTAGAATATATTTTTTCGAATCCCTCCCTCACTGATTTTGTAATGTCTCCTGGGTCACATTCATTCCCCACGTATAAAGAAGTCTGTTACTGGGCCTTCTTTTTCTGTTCCTGGTCTGTGTATTTCTGTGTCATCACCATATTGTTTATGTTTATAAACTTTAATGTTTATTTTAGCCCTTTACTTTTCAGGAAAACAAAAACATTTTATGAGGAATTTGTGGAGATGTTAAATTTGGTTGGGATTACCCCATAATTATAGATTAATATGGAAGGGAATTGTCATCCATACCACATTGATCCTATTTTATTTACTCAGGTTTTCTTTTATGTTTTTCAAATATGAAAACTTGGGTTCGTAACTTCCTTGATCTTTTGTTACATTTATTCAGAGGCACATTATTTTTACGATTATTGTTAATGGCATATTTTTAAATTTACATTCTACTTGGTTGTTGTTTATTCACAGAATGCAATTAATTTTTGTATATGGATCTTGTATCCAACAACCTTATTGGACTCTTTTATCACCTCAAATAGTTTGTAGAAACTCTTCGATTTCCTACACAGACAATAATATTATAAGAGAACAACAACAACTCTGTTTCTTTCTCAGATCTGTTTTATTTTTCTTATATTACCACATCACCTTGGACAATGCAGATTAGAAATAGTAATACTGAACATACTTTCCTTGCTTTACGAGAACACTAATAACAATTCACCATTAACAATGATAGTTACTGTAGATTTTTGATAGGTGTCCTTTGTCAAGTTAAGAAGTTTTACTCCTATGCATTATTTACCAAGAATATTTCCTAATAAAAACAGGTTAAATTTTGTCAAATACTTTTTAAATTCATTTATTGAGATGATCAAGAAGTTTTTTACCTTTAAAGTGCTATTATTTTTTGAAAATATCCTTATGATAAAATGATATAATTGATTTCATTGAATTTTAAGGCTTCTTATATTAATTGGATAAAACCTTTTTTGTCATGAAGATTAATTTTTGACATATACTGTTTAATTTAGTCATATTTTATTATTTTGCATCTATATTTGCAGGTTAAAATTGCTTTAGATTTTTTCTTGTTTTAGACTGATTTTATAATAAAGTATTATTAGCTTCTTAAATTAGTTGGAGATATTTTTTTCCTCTTTTTCTATTTTCTGAAAGACTGTGTATTACTTTTCTTGACATTTTGGTGAAGAACAACTAAAAAAAGTACCAGGGCTTAATGGATTTGGTATCTAGAATATTTATCACACTATCAGCTTCGTATACTTAATGATTACAGATTTAAAAATTCCATTTCAGTTATGGTAAATTTTGTTTTCCTGAGAAATCATCTATTTGATCTGCATTTGCAAATTTGATATAAATTCATTCTATTCCATATCTATTATCTTATGATTCCTCTAATTGTAATAATGTTCCCATTTTCATTATTGTTATTATTATGACTGTAATGTTATATTTCTGCTGTCTTACCTATTCATTTTATTGTTATTCTTGTCCATTGTTATCCTTTCAAAGAACTAAGTTTTGATTCTATTAACATTCCTTCTTATTTGCTCTAATTGAGTATTTCCCATCCTTAAAGTCACTTTCATTCTACTTTCTTTGGGTTTACTCTGTTTTGGTTTTTCTGCAACTCTTGTATTTGGAATTAATTTTCAGTCTCTTCTTCTCTGATACGGTCATTTAACGCTGCACATTTACCCGTCAGTGTTGCATTAGCTGCTCCCCACTAGATTTTACGTGTAGTGTTTCCACTTTCACTTCTCAACATTTTCCAATTTTATTTTTTTTTGTCAGTAATTATTCAGAGGTGTGTTGTTTTAATTTTGCTTCCAAATGTGTGAGAAACAGGGTTGAATTTTTCCTTTATCTGAGTTCTACTATTGTTTCATATGGTCAGAATAAATGGTCTATGAATTTTGTTTTTAACATTTGTTGCCTAAAAAGTAGCAAATTTTCATCAAAGCACCATGTGTTTTCCCAAAGAACATATAATCTTAAATGCAGTATGCTAGGCTCTTTCTGTATTATCCATTACCACATAGTCCATCAAGCCCGTTAATTGCATTGTTTGAAAATTCTGTATTTTTCCTAAATGATTCTTGCTGGTCATTTCAACTCCAAATTCTTTTAGGGTATTAAATTTTCACACCTCAAAGTATCTGTTACATTTTACTTATAATTCTGTGGACTTTTGGTCTATATACCAACCCTAAGCATTCAAATTGGTTCATATACTTTACTTATTTCTACTGAAAATTATATAAATATTGCCTTTTTTCCTGTGAGCTCAACTATATTTTCATAGTAACCCAATAGAGAGTTACCAATGTTTAATTTTAATTTGTCATATTTTCAGAATCAGAATCATGATGTGACTGGAAGGAAAGAATGAAAGAAGGGAGGGACCGAGGAGGGAGGAAAAGGAAAGAAAAAAGACATTCTGAAAAATGGTAGGTCTTCATGTGTTCCTTCGGGATGTCCTTTGTCTAGGTATTTTTTTTATTGTTTTTATTATTAAATCATAGCTGTGTACATTAGCACAATCAAGGGGTACAATGTGCTGGTTTCATATACAATCTGAACTATTTTCATCAAACTGATTAACATAGCCTTCATGGCATTTTTTTAGTTATTGTATGAGGATATTTGTATTCTGCATTTTTTTTTATTGAATCATAGCTGTGTACATTAGTTCAATCACGGAGTACAGTGTGTGGGCTTCATATACAATCAGATATTTTCATCCACCTGTTCGACATAACATTCGTGAGATTTTCTCATTTACTGTGTGAAAAACATTTGTGTTCTGCATTTAGTAGTTTTCTCCTGACCCTTCAAAGATGCACCTCAAGTGTGACCCTTTATCCTCTCTCCCCCCACCTTCTCCCTCCCCTTCCCTCCTTCTCCCCTTTCCCTGTCTTCTTGTGCAATAATTGGGTTGTAGCCTTCACATGAAAGGTATAAATTTGCTTCATATTAGGGCTGTATACATTGGATACTTTTTCTTCCATTCTTGAGATACTTTGCTAAGGAGAATGTGTTC
>CAUYON010013595.1:0-21484 GCA_963573935.1 Arctocebus calabarensis
AGTACAAGTTGGATCTATCAAGTGTAGAACACACATCTTAACGCTGTAGTTGGGTAAAAGAGGTGAAAGCTATGCTGATTAAGCATGTAAACACTCCAGTTTGTACAAAAAAATCAACACATCAAATCCCATAATGGCATAAATGTAAGCATGATCTATGTACAAATGACTTAAAAAAAAAAATTAAAAAAATATTTGTTACATCAACTGAAGGAGAAAGAATTCTCCATCTTGATTCTAGGTCCAAAGACTCCCTATAGTCTTGATAAAAAGACTCTTCTACCCCAATTTAGCTCACCAATGTAGATGCTAGAGACTTAGAAAAAGATAGACAGATAAGATTTATTTATTTAAAAGGGGCTAATGCTCCAACAATCTAAGAACTACAAAAGGAAGCTAACTGAAGAATTAAAGCTCTGGCCTCTAGGTATTTCCACCTCTCAAACTCTCTCCATGCCAGACACACAACTCATAGTTGCTTTACTACTCACCTGAGTTACTACAATATTACATTCTGCAGCTCTGTCAGTCTGAATATACTCATCTAGAATGAACTGGGGAACTTGTGTGGTTTTACCACATCCAGTAGCTCCTCGAATAATGACAACTGAATTTTGACTAATTGCTTCCAGGATCTCACTTTCAAATTTCTTCACAGGCAGTAATTCTCTCTCCTGCAAGATCTGTATTAGAAAAGTTATACAACTGTCAAATTTTCTATGAACATCATTAGAAGCAACTCTCATAATCCTTTTAAAAAACTAAACAAATATTCACCATCTCAATAACTTACTCCTTTCCACCAGCTTACTACTCAAAATATTTTTTCACAAAAGATGTAATTTATATCTCTAACAAAATTTTTTCAATAAATTTCTGAAGGATTTATCTTGTTCATGCCTTTTTTGTTACATAAATTCCCTTTCACATTTTAATATTTGAGAAATACTATAAAACAAAAGAGTTATCATTCTAAGTATCTCCACTTCCATTAAATTACATTAAGAAGTGAAATTTCTCTGTAGGCCCTCAACTCATACCAACTACTCTCAGAGATTAACTAGGATTAGCAGTTTGTTACATATCTTTGATGTACTCTCCTAAAAACGGGAAAAAATATTCACTGCCAGTTTGCCTATACTCAGAATATTCTGACGCTCTGAGCATAATATATCTAAATACTTCATAGACTTACTGCTTGCAAATCCTGATCCTGTTCCAGTTGATACATTAGTTCACTCTTGAGGTCCATACTTATTTGTTCTGGAGTAGCCTACAGAATGAAAGTACAATACAGTCAAACAAAAGCACGTAATTCAGCTTCAAATGAAATCCATTTTTTTAACTAGTAATAGCAATGAAAATACATTTAAGAAAAAAACTAAAGAGTCTGATCTCAAAAAACAATTCACATAATTAATATTAAACTCACATAAGCAAGTGGCCCCTCATCAATGTTGCTACTAGTCCAAGGATTCCAGTTGGATTGTGGAGGTGACCAAGGAACCACACCCACTTGGTTTTGTCGCTGAGATGGTTCAAAGTGAGCCAATTTGCCAATGTTGAGTACAACTGGCACAGAAGGATCATCAGGCTATTAAAATATAAGAAAAGTGGGAAAAAAGTATGAGTTGCTTGCCTGATGAGAGAAGCTCTATACAAAAGTGAACTTAACAACTGTATGCTTACTGGGGGCGCAATCTCAAGATTTAACTCTTGAACGACGTTTTGCAGCTGATGCTCTAAATCTTGAGAGAGGTTAACTTTGTAAGGCTCCACCTATAGAAAAAGGATGACCATGATTATCATGTAACACATACATGAACATTACTCAAATCAATTACAGTGGTGCTAAGACAGTGTAGCTGACACACTAAGGCTATAATATTACTAAACTAAGAGCCAATTCCCTTTGGTGAGAGAATTATTACTTTAGTGATTAAATATTTAGTCATTGTCCAATATGAACACAGCACTACACAAGCCACAGAGGTGATTAGTAGGGCCATTTTCATTTCTTGAGTTAAGATTCCTAGAACTACATTTTTTTTTTTTTTTTGTAGAGATGGAGTTTCATTTTATTGCCCTTGGCAGAGTGTGCTGTGGCAACACACTGCTCATAGCAACCTCCAAATCCTGGTCTTAGGTGATTCTCTTGCCTCAGCCTCCCCAGTAGCTGTGACTACAGGCACCCACCGCAACACCCGGCTATTTTTGTTGTTGCAGTTTGGCCAGGGCTAGGTTTGAACCTGCCACCCTAGATATATGGGCCTGGCACACTACTCAATGAGCCACAGGTGCCGCCTCCTAGAACTACATTTTACATTTCCTTACCCAAATACCAGAAAAACCTAAATGAAATCTTACTAGGCTATTAAGTCTAAAGACTCACCGTCTCTCCTTCTTTCTTCTTGGTAAGTCCAGAGTAAGCTTCTATAACTTCAAGATGGTAGAGTTGTCTGACAAGTGACAGGGCACAGGACTGTGCTGCTAATTTCTTATTTGATCCATGTTCTCGTGCAAAAATCCCTATAATGAAAGGTCCAAATTATTAAAGACAGAAGGATAATCACCTGAGCAAAGATGTATCTCATTATAAACAATTAAGGTTTATGTACAAAGCCCTAAAATAAAGAGTAGGCCATGGATTCTACTTTCTTTTCATTCAGCCTACCAATCAAAAGAAATTGCCTAACAGCTTACTAACTAACCAATCAACCATTTCATTACAGGCTAAGACACACATACAAATCAATGCTATGAAAGCAAATAACCTACTTCAACAAAACTCTTATTGTTAATTTAGCATTAAAAAGGGAAGAAAACAGCGTTATACTTTTGAAAAGAGTAAAAAAAAAAACAACCAAAGACATGGGGTCTGAAGTAGTTAAAGACGCCAGTGGTCAGGAAATAACTTCAATTAATAAATTTTTATGGCTCGGCACTTGTGGCTCAAAGGGCTAAGGCGCCAGCCACGTACACCTGAGCTGGCAGGTTTGAATCCAGCGCAGGCCTGCCAAACAACAATGACGGCTGCAACCAAAAAATGGCCGGGTGTTGTAGCAGGCACCTGTAGACCCAGCTACTTGGGAGGCGGAGGCAAGAGACTCCTTTAAGCCCAGGAACTGGAGGTTGCTCTGAGCTGTAATGCCACAGCACTCTGTCTAGGGTGACAGCTTGAGGCTCTGCCTCAAAAAAAAAAAAAGTTAATACGATAGGCTTTGCTAGCCATGTAATCTGTCACAACTATTTAACTTTTCCTTTAATTTATGAAAGCAGCCACTGACAATACTTAAACTAAGGTCTGACATACTGTAAGACTGGGAACTAAGAATGGATTTTATGTTTTTTAAGAGTTGTAAAATTAAATCTAACAATATGTGATATACATGACCTGGAAAGCTTTTACTATATAGTCTCTCATAGAAAAAAGTTCGTGGTCCCCTGACTTAAATGCATGTGTGTAGCTATGGTCCAATAAAACTTTATGAAAACAGGCTGGACTTGGCCACAGGGATATAGTTTGCTGACTCCATCATTAAATTAAATCTAAGTTCCTCATGTTCTAAAGAAAATTCTAATAGAAAGTTTCCTCTCCTCCAGAATTATTCAGCTTAAGGACACATGACTATAAAAGCAGAGAAAGAATACAATGATAGCATTCTGCATAATTAGTCCAGTCAAATTAATCATGATTAGATCAGTGGGCTGACCCTGTCTTTATCCTCTTTTCTTTCTTACCCTCCCATCTACTCGAAATAACTTATCTTTAAAAATCTAAGGTAAGAAATTCAACACTATCTCCTGATAGAACGAAGATTTGATTCTATTAGGAAAGTCATTCAATGGCTAAACTTAAATCATTAGTGTAGAAATCTCAAACCAGAAAGAAACTTAAGCCATTTCTCTTAATTTGCAGGTAAGAAAGAAACTGAGTGCCAGTGACATAAGATGATGATTTATTCAAGGTCACAAAACTTGTCAGTAACAAAACCAGGTACAAAGGGCTACTTCCTTGTCTTTCGTGCATAACACACTTCTTGCCTTAAACTTATGGCCCAAGAATAAAGAATACAAGGCATCGTCTCTTTTAGCCTTTTTACTTTCTCAAGGTATAACCCCAATTTATTTGTGTTTGTTCAGGGTAACTTTCTCACATCTAATCTCTTCATTCCATTACTCTTTAAATGCCATTTGAGACATCAACAACTTAACATCCGATGTACTCCTTTTTAAATTTCACCATAGCATAGTTTTTACCTGAACTGAAAGGACAATTTTATATCTAAAGATGGAAAAAATAAAGTTCTCTGACACAGGCAGACTCTTAATCATCCAACCAAGCATATCTTATCTTTGAAATATCACACTAGCACAATCTTTTTCTACATGCAAACTGAGATTAGGCTGTTAACTCATATAATTACTAATATTCTAAAATATACCCTAGATGCTATCTTACATGTTCTTTCAATAATACAGTTGCACGTATGAGGCTCATGACTTTAATGTGACTATTTCTCTTTTACAGAAAGTTTAGATCAGAGAAGCAATAACACTTACTTCTGCCCAGCTGCTTGATATAAATGGTCATTTCTGCAATAAAGCTCCTGTAACAACATATACAAATAAGGTTAGGAATTTCACTGTTAAATATCACTAAATCCAGGTGTCCCAAGTCAGGCAGGCTTTCCAACTGCTTAGGCAAATCACAGAAAAAAAAGACCAAACCACTGTAAACATTTATTCTGTCCGATCCTAGAACAAATGAAGCATATAAACCTCCAATAATACACAACATGGCGTGAGATAACCATAATCAAAGTTGATGAGCCAATTGTTCATGAAAGGAAAATGTTAAGGCTGTAGATTTTATATGTACTTACTTATTCCAAAGGTTGGAGTCTCAATAGCTAGAATACATTCAATAAAAAGGAATTTTCCTCTTAGCTTGGAGCCAAAAAAGTAGGCCCAAAACTCTTTATAGTTCTGATTATCTGGAGATTCCTATGTGTAGGGTCACCCATGAATGAATGCATTCTGTTAAGATAAGCTAATACATATATATGCAAACTCACAAGTGAACATACACTTTGTGCATATCAGTGGCTCCTGAGGCAGAATTTTCACATCTGCCTGCAGTTGGAAGCAGCCTTTGATAACAAAAAAATGTAGCTTACTTGTATTACATTTATTTAAATCAGGCCGTGGAGAATAAACCACGTGTTCTAACGTGATAGCTAAAATTACTAGCAGATTTTAGGGAATGAATTTAGATTTTAGCATGAAAAAAATGTCCTCTGAAAACTATGCACTCTGGTCCTTCTATTGCTTAGTACATTCTAACCTTAACTTTGTGCTGTAGATAAAAGGTTAGGTGAAGCTTAAGAAAAAAAAAAATGTTAGACTCCTTCCTATACCTCTTGTGAACTGACCTTCAGGCACAGCGGCTTCAGGGGTCAAAGGCCACTGGCTTTCAGGGGAACAACATCCACCCTTTCATTAATGACACCGATGCCAGTATGTTTCTCAGCCAGGCTTAAAGTCAGCACTCAATCTCTTTCTCCTCCACCTAGGGGGAACAGCGACACCAGAAATCAGTTTACAATAGTTTCCCATGTGATTGCTTAGTTCAGCCTAAGCAGCAGCACATGTGTGTATGAACACAGACCTCTGGTGTTGCTGTCTGTTATGCCTTTAAATAAAGGACATAGGAGGAGCAATGCTGTCATAGCTTCCCCATGTGTCTTTGCCTCCCACATCTTCATGTCCTGAATTCAATTTTTTTTTATCAGAAACCAATGATAAGATACTGATAACAAAAAATGTTTGCAACTATGAGCGTCAAGTACACTTAGGTATCTTACTTTTAAAGGCACTAAGTGCTACCAAGCTCATTCAGTTGAGGACAAAATATTAAAGAAATCAATGACAAATTTGTCTTTCCTATACAATCTGAGGGTTTGAAAAGTGTTGATAACAGAAATGAAATATATTGAGAATTCAGGATTGAATAATACAGTGGGAGGCAGGGGAACCATGCTCTGAATATTATTTTGACCAGAGTGACCAAGATTTAATTTTAGGAATAATTATTTTAGTGATGCTAGATGCATCTGAGGGAGAATATTTTGATTTTCAAGGCAAATATTTTTAATGTAATTTGAAAAATTTTGAATAGAGATAGCAAACTGAAATCATTCAAAAGGTTTCCATTACAATTTCCCCTCCCTTCCAATAAAAAATACACTGCCCCCCAGGAAAGTCTAATCCATATGAGCCTTCCTGGGAGTAATAATTACTACACCCTGGAATGCTCTCAGGAAGAACAGCAAGCAGGCTGAGAAACATACTGTCATTGTTACACCCTATTAATGGAGTTTTAGAAATTTAACAGAAAAAAGTATGCTAATTTAATCCACATCCAAAGACTGAAGCATCCCTCTTCACCTTTGTAATAAGCCCTTGTATTTCAAAAGGACCCTTAAGAGCTGGCAACTTTCAAAGCTGAAATGAAATCTGGTTCCAGAGGCAATACAATCTACCTTTCAGATTCTGAAGCTTAAGTTTCTATCTAACCGGACCAATTAAAGAAACAGTACTTAAAACTGTTTCTAACAATACCAAAGCAAACAACATCACCATTCTGGCTATTTTTTGAGTCAATTAGGGCCAAACCACTACTTAACAGCTGTGACTTTTGACACTCAGATTCAAATGAGAACCTTCAAAGTCTAACACCACAAACAGCAGATTTTTGCTCAACTTCTTACACAACTAAAATCACACAAGTGAAAACCAGACACAGCACATTACAAATCAACAATTCTTCTTATGTAAAGTAATAAATCTTTCCCCAAATCACTTCTAAGCCACACAATGAACTAGATAATGTACACAAACAGAACACATTGAACAGCTAATATCCCAAAGTGCCCAAATTTATTATAGAAGGAAAAGAGCAAAATAAGCAAACCTGTTGTGATCAGGACCCACTTGGGTGTATTTATATTCTCCTTGAATCTTTTCTTTTTGGAAATACTGGTTTAGACGAGCCTTAGCATTTTCCAAGGTCCAGTTTCCATGAAGCCCAGCATTTAAGTCCACCTCTTCTGACTCTAGAGTCTATGGAATCAAAGAAAATTAAATTTGGCTGTGCAAATTTTAGTTTAGTTACGCATACATTATGGTACAGAAATTTATAATACCTTTTTTTCAATCATCCTTTATAATACAAGAATTGTTTTTAATAATTTTTAGTACTAGTGCAAACTGAAATCAATTATTTTCTGCATCTAAAAAGTCCTACTTAAGTTTAATACAGTCTCTAAACAGTTCATAAAAAAAATCTTGACAGTTTTTTGCATTTACTCTAACATTAAATATGTTAAGTAAAAATAAGGCATACAATTAAAGACATTTTTATTGTAAGTGCTCATGAAATGAGGTTTCTTGAGAAAATATTTCCTATAAAGCAGATGAGACCCTTTATTAGCAGGAAAAAACACTTTTTTTCATGGCCAATTTGAAGGGCCAGATTTAATGGGTAGCTTAGGTTTTTGGTGACTTGTGTAAACAAGAAGTCTCAACCAATTAAAAAGTAACACCAAATTACTAATTTGTGACTACCTTAAACTTTGCTGTGAACTAAGTCCTAAATCACATTCCTAGAGATGTGTGGTTAACTCAGGGTGCTAGCTTACCGCCTGCACTTCTTGTTCCTCCTTTTTTGAGTAGTAATCCTTCAAGTTGGCTCCCCGGTCCCAGGTGGGCGCAGGAACACCATAGCCAGAGGCTCCAATTGCAGAATTATTTTCTGCTGAAGAAAGAAATGATTGTTCTTTTAAATTGTGGAAAAATTCTAAAAATCTTAAGGAATTATTTGAATTTAGTTTTTGGCCTTCTAAGTTTAGAAAGTCCAGTTTCCCTTATTCAGAAAGGGGCCTAAATTAGTGTCCATGATTTACTTAAAAAGTGTTTTAGTATAGGTGTAAATTGGACATTCCAATCCTAATAAATAGCAGGAAACATCATCATTAGTGAATGACAGTAAGTGACCAACAATCCAGTATATACTATCAATGGAGTTTTGTTTTAAACTTATTACATATGCAACAACAGATTAAACAACAAAACAATTTCTTTCCTAAAGATGACCCTGATTGTAAATAAAGAGAAGCTAAAGCGGTGGAAAAAAGTGATGACTCTTTTTTTTTTTTGAGACAGAGCCTCAAGCTGTCACGCTGGACAGAGTGCTGTGGCATCACAGCTCACAGCAACCTTCAATTCCTGGGCTCGAGGGAGTCTCCTGCCTCCACCTCCCAAGTAGCTGGGCCCACAGACGCCTGCCACAACGCCTGGCCATTTTTGGTTGCAGCCATTGTTGTTTGGCGGGCCCGGGCTACATTCGAACCAGCCAGCTCAGGTGTACATGGCTGGCGCCTTAGCCCGCTGAACCACAGGCGCCGAGCTGAAAAGTGATGACTCTTGTTTGAGAAAGCAGAATAAGGTAAAACAGCAGTTAGAATTGATTCATTATTAACCCCACTAAGCCTACTATGTGCACTTAAAGGCGGTGCCTGTGGCCCGAAGTAGTAGGGTGCCGGCCCCATATGCCAGAGGTGGCAGGTTCAAACCCAGTCCCGGAGGGGGAAAAAAAATTTATTCCCTATAATAATCCTATGAGGTAGATACTACTGCGGTTTCATACAGATCTCAGATGTGAGAGCAGTATGACCAAAATCCTAGCTAATCTAATCTATACTAGACACCCCAATAAAAGTTTTGAGTGAATGCACATCAAACCCATACTTAATGACTGTTGAAGGTTCTTGGAAACCCAACTTTAAGTGAAATAATGTGTAATGAAGCCAGTTTTTTTCCTCAGTGTTTTAACCAAAGAATCTTGAACTAAACCAAGTTATTTAACGATTCACTGTATGACGTCCTTTCACTTGAAAGACAGTTTCTGAGAACCCATGAAGTGAAGACTTAACTATATACAGAATTCAGCAATGGCTTGGTTTTGTACTGTAAATAAGTAAGTCTACAATACATTTGGTAGGAATAATTTAAAGACCAAAAAAGGCAATCCATAAGACCTTTTAACCAAATGTCTGGTCTGTGCAAAATTTATTCGGAGATAAAAATTTAGGAGAAGCTAACAGGTTAGTAGACAGCAAACAATTATGCTGTGGCACAATTTCTAAGAAAAATTAAATGATCTGGTGGTATATGCAAACTTATAAAGCCTTTGTATTGTTTCTCTTAAACTCAGAAGAATTTTACTGCAGTTATTTCTATCCAAATGAGGAAAAAATGGTGATCAACAAAATATATCTCAGTTATGTATACACATTCAAGTCCCTTACCTGCTTGAATAGCCAGATGGGGAGGAAGAGGTCCTCCCATGGATGCTGGTAAACTTCCTGCAGCATTTGCTGTAGATTCAGGTGTATCAGTAAATGTGGGTGGTGGAGATACTACCTGCAAGAGTAAAAGTGAAAGCAGTGTGAGTGCTTTTGCTTTCACAGGAACCAATGAATTCTTTTAACACTTAATAGATCCATGGGTCACAATATTGCCATCTTTATTTATAGTCATTATGAAACGATTCACTTCTCATTTCAGGAAGAAAAAGTTAAGGGCAATAAAAAGTACTCATAATCCTACATCTGGAAACTATACATATATATAGTTTGGATACAAAACAATACAGTACAAATATGGATACAAATATTATTTTCCCATGAGAAGTGGGATCAGTTTATGCTGTATAATTTACTTTTTCTACTTAATATCTTCATGAGTACATTTTAAAAAGTATCTTTTAGGAGCTTCCATGCTAGCTTCTGTGTGCTAATGATACAATAATGAACTAAACAGACATGTCCTCACAGATCTGTATTCTAATAAGAACTATACAACAAATGAAGAAATGCCAAGTGGTGGTTTGTAAATGTCAAGTGGTGGTAAATACTATAGAGAAAAATAAAGCAGTGAAGTAGGGACTGTGAGAAGTCCTACTTTTTTTGAAAAACGGTGAACAGGGAAAGCTGCTCTTAGAAGGTGAAATTTTAGAAAAGACACGAAGCAGGCAAAGACCTAACACCAAGACAGTATCGGAGAGAAGAGAGTTCCAGAGAGAGGAAACATCAAGTTCCAAGACAAATGTACAATATTTTCTGTACATCTACTTTAAATACAGATCAAGAATCTTAATGACTAAGTCCTCCATTTTATACATAATACACAATACCACTGGATGAACATTTTGACTGCAGTCAACTTTAAACAAATTAGAAAATAATATTGCCCTCAATACTCAGTACTTTGGAGTATTTGCCTTAGAAGAAATTCATAAAACTGAAATTACTAGATTAAAAGGCATCAACATTTTAAAAAGTACCACTATGGCACTCCACAGAAAGCTTGGTGACTTATATACACCAGCACTACACAAAAGAACCAATTTCTCTACTTCTTTAATTCTGGGCTTTACCAATATTGGTGTTGCTTTTTGTTAAAGCACTATTGTTTCAATTTACATGTTCTTTGCTCATTATTCTACCTGGATATTCACTATTCTCATTAATTTGTAACACTTAAACATTTTGTGCTATTTGCCCTTTGCTACACAGGTTGCAAATTATACTTATCCTTTTCTTTTTTAAACTTTGTTAATGCTGCATATTGGCCTAGAAAGTTATTTTGTTCTGTATCGCTAAATCTAGTTTTTACCTTTGGATTTTCCATAAAATGGCCTTTCTTATCCTAAGACCTTTCTGCATTATATTCTAGCATTTTGGTTTCTTCTTATTTTGGAGCCAGTAGTTTACAAATTTAATTACTATAATCTTAAGATAATTAAAATGCTTTATTAACATGCAGTAGGATATCCTTTTAAATTCCAAATTCTTGGTTAGTCCAATAATTATTCTTCCTGATTTAACTTTATCTAATTTCCCAAATATGTTAAAACTTAATACAATTTGCTCACAGAACTGACTCCCATATAATGAAATGAGATCTTATAATAATGTAACCTTCCACCCAGAAATAGGGTAGTATATCTCTAAATTTCATCAGGTCTTCTGTTTAGACAATTCTCCACGGAATCTTGTGTTTCTTTTGTTTGATTTTAGACAGAATCTTATTATGTCACTCTTGGTAAAGTCCGTGGTGTCATAGCTCACAGCAACCTCCAACTCTTAGTGATTCTCTTGCTTCAGCCTCCCAAGTAGCTGAGACTACAGATGCCTGCCATAATACCCGGAGATTTTTTTGTTATGATTGTTGTTGTTTAGCAGGCCCGGGCTGGGTTCAAACCAGCTCTGGTGCATGTGGCTGGCGCCCTCACCAGTGAGCTACAGGCACCAAGCCTGTTTCTCTAACTCTCATCTAGACAGTTTTTCAAAGAAGTCTGAATACCAAATAGCCTTGAAAGGTAAGAGATATCTTTCTCCAGATAAAGGGCAGATTTAATGGCTAATAAATCTAAGTGGCAGGATTTCCAGGTGCCCCCCTTTAAGACTAGGGCTCAAGGTTCTTTAGCTATGATACACTGCGTCCTCAGTACCCATCAGGGCCTGTTCCACATTGTCATCAAGGGACTTGGATACAGAAGGGAACCAATTGTTATGTTGTCAGTAATAGCATCCTCTGTCTCAGACTCAGAAAGCTTGTGCTTTCTGCCAGCATCTAATGAAATGGTGGCAGACTAAATAGGTAGCTTATAAGTATGATAAAATCTCAGTCTCTTTGACACAACTGTTCAAAAATCTGCTGCATTGTTATTATAGGTCCTACAAATTATATGTTAAGTTCTTTAGTCTTTATTACTGTAATGAATATGGCATATTCCCAATTAAATTCTTCATAATATTTACACATTTATTTTCCTTCTCATATTACATATCATTTCTTTCTACACCGAGTTAACGGTGATGATAGTGGACACCCGGTTTTGCCTTAACGTTAGAGAAAATTCTCTACCCCACTGTGTCTTGATCTGCAATGAAGAACCAGCCAAGTTCCCCCCCACCCCCCGCAAATCCACTGGGAGTATTTTTGTAAATATACCAAAAAGAACGGCTAGAAATAAGAAATAGATACATAAAATACAAGTTCAAGTTTTCTAATTATCAGATTCAACAAACATAAAACTGCTATTATAATACTATTAAGCATTTCTAAATGCTCACACATTTCTGTAACTACCCCCTCACAAATTATAAAACTCTGAGCAACACTGCTCTGGTGCTCATTTTTAGTACAGTATTTACTATCTTCTTTTTAAAATATTTATTTCAAAATATTAAGGGATCAGTGTTTTCCTTATGTAGATAGCTTGTGTAGTGCTTAAGTATGGGCTTTGGTGCACTCATAGCCAGAATAGTGTTTGCGTTTGCTGTATCCATTGTTAAGTTTTTATCCCATATCCAATGACCCATCCTAGCCCTTCCTTCCATTTCTTATGTCCTTTATATACTCTTACTTTCAGATACCTTTTGGTATGTCAAGGGAAGTATTTTTTTTCTACTCTTATTTCCTAAGTACTTCATTGGTAGTAAGTGTTAAATTTTATCAAAACTGGTTTCTTAAAGCCTCTGTTAAGATGATCAGAGCAGATATTTTATAAACTCTTTGAGTATTAAAAATTATGGTTGGGTGTGGTGGCTTATTAATCCTAGCACTCTAGGAGGCTGAGACAGAAGGATTACTTGAGTTCAGGAGTTTAAGACAAGCCTGAGTAAAGCAAGACCTGTCTCTATTAAAAATAGAAAAAAGAGGCTCAGCATCTGTAGTTCACTGGTTAGAGCGTTGGCCACATACAGCGGGACTGGCAGGTTCAAATTCAGCCTGGTCCTGCTAAACAATGACAACTACAACAACTACTACAACAAATAGCTGGGCATTGTGGCAGGTACCTATAGTCCCAACTACTTGGGAGGCTGAGGCAAGAGAATTGCTTAAGCCCAAAATTTAGAGGTTGCAGGGAACTGTGATGCCATGGCACTCTACTGAGGGTGACATAGTGAGACTCTGTCTCAAAAAACAAAATAAAACAAAATAAAGAAAAATTAGCCTGGCATTGTGGCAGGTGCCTATAATCCCAGAATTCTGGCTATTTCAGAGGCTGAGGCAGAAAGATTGCATGAATCCAGGCATGTGGAGATGTTGTGAGCTAGACTGAGGCTGGTACTCTAGCCTGGTAACACAGGAAGATTTTGTCTCAAAAGAAAAAAAAAAAAAGCATAGTATATAACCTTGGTTCTGCCTAAAAAAAAAGATTTAGTAATCTGGGAAAATAATTATGGTTTTTAAAAAAACAGCTTATAAGATAATTTATGCAATATATATACACACACTATCATTTTAAAACACATTTAAATATGTAGAAAAAGACAGATTTTAGCAACATTGGCAACATTATAGTTCATTTCCTTTTTTCTTTATGAACTTGTTTGCCAAAATATCTGCAATTAATTTGTATGTTTTATTAATATGATGTCCTTTGAATTGTAAAAGAAGATATAGTTAGTAAAGCATGAACTACTGAAAACAGTAAATTCTCAATAGTGGTGGGTACAGGCCAATCCCCCACTCGCCCTAAACCTGCACATACTCAAGTCCCACAGTTGATCTGGCAGTACTACGTATAAGAAAAAGCAACTCTCTGTATCTACAGATTTTGTACTTTTAATTCATATTTGGTTGAAAAAACAACTCATTCATCCTTTATTAGCAAATAAGTTTGAAAAAAATACAACTACCAAAAGTGTAAGTCTACCAATATAGGTACTCTAATATGCTGAAAAAGTAGATGGTTGGAGGATGTTTTTTTTCCCCTTCGCTTGAAGCATTCTGATACTGCAACATTACATCAAAAAACAGATATCCAGGCTTGGTGCCTGTGGCTCAAGTGGCTAAGGCACCAGCCACGTACACCCGAGCTGGCAGGTTCGAATCCAGCCCGGGCCCACCAAACAATGTTGGTTGCAACCAAAAATTGGCCGGGCATTGTGACGGGCACCTATAGTCCCAGCTACTTGGGAGGCAGAGGCAGGAGACTCGCTTGAGCCCAGGAATTGGAGGTTGCTGTGAGCTGTGATGTCACAGCACTCTGTCCAGGGTGATAGCTTGAGGCTCTGTCTCAAAAAAAAAAAGAAGAAGAAACATATTCATCAAGTCAACTAGCAGATATTCAATAATGCTGAAGTGACCAACCCCTTACCCCAAACCAGTGACAAAACTGGTTCACTATTTTGGAGGGTTCATTGTTCCTATAAATAAATCAAATAAGATCCCCATCAAAAACCAAATGAATTTTATCCAAAAATAGAAAGCAAAGCCAGGAAAATGGTTCACTATACATACAATAAAAATTCAAGTTTAGGAAAGGAGAAAAGTTGCATAGGAAAGTCTTAAGAAATCTCACTAGTCCCTTTAAAAAGTACCTATTTATTGAAAGCTGATCTGTTAAGACTAAAGATCTAAAGTATTGATGTATTCTTTATAAAAAATATATTGAGTACTTGACAGAATGCTCAAGCTTACAAAGTAGTATTATGTATGGAATACTTATATACTCAAGGATATAAGGATATGGTTCCAAATCTCCTAAGGGCAGTGGTTCTGACCCTTCCTAACACAGTGTCCCTTTAATATAGTTCCCTCACGTTGTGGTGACCCTCCAAGCATAAAATTATTTTCATTGCTACTTCATAACTGTAATTTTGCTACTGTTATGAATCATAATGTAAGTATCTGATATGCAGGATGTATTTAGGCAACCCCTGTGAAAGGGTGGTTCAACCCCCAAAGGGGTCACGACCATGGGTTGAGAACCACTAGTCTAAAAGACATCTCCAGACATTGTCAAATGTCCTCTGGAGGGCAAAGTTCATAAAATAATCAGAAAAATCTTAACATTAATTGGATATTTGATGATATGAAGACACTATTAAATTTTTCTTTTAGGTTTGACAATGTATGGGTATCGTTATGTTTAAGGATTATCTGTTGATACAAATGGAAACAGAGTGAGCTCTGCTCCAAAATAACTTTTAAGGAAGGGGAATAGTGATGAATCAATTTTGGCCATGTTTGAAGAGTGTTATAGCCAGATGATGGAAATACAAGGTTTTGTTGTATTATTCTTACTTTTATACACAACTGAAATTGTCCATAGCAAAAAAGTCTCCTTTACCTGGATGGATCACTTTTAGCAAATGCAATTTATGGAGTGAAAGGGCAAGTGGCAGATGAAATTAAGTGATTGAACAAGAATTTGCCTAGGATAAGGAGGTAAGATAAAGATGGTGGCTAAAAGTAGAAATGAGCATATTATAATTTTCTTTCAAATTTACCCATTTATTACTCAACCAAAAAAAATTTAAGTGCCTGTTATAGATCAGAACCATTCTGGACACTGGGGACACAGTAACAAACTAGACAAAAATCCCTGGCCCCTATTAACTTGCATTCTAATACTAGGATCCAGTAAACAAAAAGAAATTGGGTTAGAACAAGGTTTCTCACCTTGGTACAACTGACATTTTAAGCTGGGTAATTCTTTGTTGTAGGAGGGTACCCCATGCATTGCAGGATAGTAAGCAGCCGTCACCACCCTCTAACCACTAGACAGATACCAGTAGCCTCCTCCAGTTTTAACAAAAACGTCTTTATACACTGCCAAATATCCCTAGGGGACAAAATGGTCTCCAGTTAAGAAGCACTGGATTAGAAGTTAATAAATGGGCTCAGTGCCCGTAGCACAGTGGTTACAGTGTGGGCCACTTGCACTGAGGGTGGCAGGTTCGAAACTGTCCAGGGCCAGCTAAACAACTACAACAACAACAAAAATAGCTGGGCGTTTTGACAGGCACCTGTGGTCTTAGCTACTTGGGAGGCTGAGGCAAGAGAATCACTTAAGCCCAAGAGTTTGACGTTGCTCTGACCTATTGATGCCACAGCACTCTACCGAGGGCAACAAAGTGAGTCTCTGTCTCAAAAATAAAAAACAAACAAAAAATTAATAAATGCTACGGAGAAAAATGAAACAGTGAAGGGGATAAAAAGTCAAGTAGGGTGGTAGTGATTTTTCAATTTTAAATAGGATGGCTGGGGAAGAGTCCTCCAAGCAGAAATAAAAGCACAAAAGTTTCTAGACATATTTTAGCAACTATAAGATCAGTGTAGCTTGAACAGAGGAATTTAGAGAGAAAGGAGATGCATGGTTGAGGGCATTTACTGGGAAAGATTGACCATGTTAAAGTGCTAATGAAAAAATAAAAGTAGAGAATTGCTTCTGGTGTAGCTAAGTTCCTCCCTTGCATAACATAAATTTTAGGAAGTTTCCTCCCCCTTGCGCATGCATAAAGGGCAAACAAAACTAGGCAGATTGTAAAGAGAAGTTAATGTAGTAGCAGGGAATATCAAAAGTCTAATTTGTTTTTACTGCAACTGGCTTTTAGCCTGAGGGAAGCCACTGGATCCAGCATGACTAATCAGAGAATGAGAGTTTAGAAAAACCAAAACTGCTAGCAACTGAGGGGGGAATTCTGGAAAGGAAAGAACCAGAAGAAGACACTCACACTGTATATAAACTCTGCCCAAATCTTTGGCTAAACCCTGATCCACACACATAAAGGGCTGACTCAAGCCACTTAGCAAAGTATTAGAAAAGTGAATTGAGACTGACCATCCAAAAGACAATGTTTGCAATTTGAGTCCAACCAACTTAATTGTCTGACAAAAAAACAACAAAATCAATACTCTTTGTAGGAATATTACATTATTCAGGTCTACAAAACATAATATTCCAATGCCCAAAATTACCCGACAAAGAGGAAAATGTGATCCAATCTCAAGAAAAAGTACAATCAACAGAGTCCAACCCTATAATAATACAGATGTTAGAATTAGCAGCTATTAGGGCGGTGCCTGTGGCTCAAGGAATGGGCACCAGCCCCATATACGGTGTGGCAGGTTCAAACCTGACCCCGGCCAAAAACTGCAAAAAAAAAAAAAGTAAGAATTAGCAGCTATTAGAACTATACTTCAGGATCAGCGCCTGTGGCTCAAGTGGCTAAGGTGCCAGCCACATACACCTGAGCTGGCAGGTTCGAATCCAGCCCGGGCCCACCAAACAACAATGACGGCTGCAACCACAAATTGGCTGGGCGTTGTGGCGGGCACCTGTAGTCCCAGCTACTTAGGAGGCAGAGGCAGGAGACTCGTTTAAGTCCGGGAATTGGGGGTTGCTGTGAGCTCTGATGCCATAGCACTCTATCCAGGGTGACAGCTTGAGGCTCTGTCTCAAAAAACAAACAAACAAAAAAACCAACTATACTACAATAAAGGAAATCCATATTCATTATTATCAGTATGTGCTTACAATGGATGAAAAAAATTCCATTCAGAGAAATAAAACCTGTAGTCCTAGCTACTTGGGAGGCTGAGGCAAGAGAATCACTTAAGCCCAGGAGTTTGAGGTTGCTGTGAGTTATGATACTACAGCACTCTACCAAGGGCAACAAAAGATCAAACCAGAAATTCTAAAAGTGAAAAACACAGTATCTGACAGAAATAGTTCACTGGATGAAATGAATTTGACAAAGAAAACTACCAGAGAATGTGGAAAAAATCAACAGAAATTATTCTATTTGAAGAAGAAAAAAGGAAAAAGAGAGCCGCAAGAATCTGTGAGATATCAAAAAGCTTAAAGGATAAGCCCTAGGAAGAAAGAAAAAATACCTTAAGAAATAATAGACAATTTGGTGAAATTACGTAAGCATATGAATTCAAGAATCTCAGCAGACCCCAAGCAAGGTTAAGTACAGAGAAAACCACGACTTAATATTACAAATTCTAAAAACCAAAAAAATTATGAAAATAGATCCTAAAAACATTCTGAGAAAGCTGGACATTATATATGAGGTGAAATGATTAAATAGTTGACTTTTTATAGAAAACAGTGGAAGTAGAAAATGCCACATTATTTTCAAAAAGTGCTTTGTATTGGGCCTTTGACCCCATTTCCTGACCTATAACTCCTAAAAATCTTTAGAATCTTTAAAGTGGAGCCCTTTTTAAAAACATGCTAGTAAGTTAACTGATGGTAGCCTCAGAATGAAAACTGGTCTGCTGTAAAGCCTGATTAAAGGGTTGGGGCTCCCAACCCCCACCTCTCAATGATTTAATTAGTCATGCCTGTTTTTGAAGCTTCCATAAAAACTCAAAGGACAGGGTTAGGAAAGCTGGACAGCTAAACATGTCCTCTGAAGGTTCCCAGAGGGCAGCAAGTGCAGGTAAGGCATTGCAGCTCTGTGTCCCCCTCCTATTTTGCCGTATGCACCTCTTCATTTGTAAAAACCTTTTCTAATAAATCGGTAACATAAGCAAGCTTCCCAGAGTTTTGTGAGCCATTATAGCAAATTAAACCCTGAGAAAACTCTAATTTGAAGGTTCCTGATGTCTGAAAAGGAAGCAGCCTTGTGGGAAGGGAGCCCTCAACCTGCTGGATCTGAGGCTGTGGGTATCTACAGGTAGATGGGTCAAAATTGAACTGTAAAAATACCCAGGTAGTGTCTCCAACAGAATTAGTTACTTGCTTGGTGTGTTGGAGAAAAATCCCAACCACATATGGTCACAGAAATCTCTGTTGATTGTTGAGATGTGAAAATAGGAAGAATATGTTTTTTATGGTGACATTCTAGAAAAAAGAAAAATAATAATCTGCCACTCCAGAATTCTATATATAGTGAAAATATTCTTTAAGAAAGGTGAAATAGGGCTCGACGCCTGTGGCTCAACGGGCTAAGGCGCCAGCCACGTACACCTAAGCTGGCGGGTTCGAATCCAGCCTGGGCCCGCCAAACAACAATGCTGGCTGCAACCAAAAAATGGCCGGGCATTGTGGCGAATGCCTGTAGTCCCAGCTACTGGGGAGGCAGAGGCAAGAGACTTGCTTGAGCCCAGGAATTGGAGGTTGTTGTGAGCTGTGGATGCCATGGCACTCTATCCAGGGTGACAGCTTGAGGCTCTGTCACAAAAAAAAAAAAAACAAAAAGAAAAATGCCAAGTCACCAAATAGAATATGCCTTATAATCTTAAACACGAAAAAAATTAAATCAGAAATGGCAGTAACATGCTGGAAAAAGAAGTAGTTATATCAAAGAACTCACAAGTGAAAAAAAAAGAAAATATTAGTAAAAACATATCAAATTACCATATATGACTGAGTGAGAATGATGGAAACAGTCACCAGAGATTAGTAGGTTAGAAAGGAAATGAGCAGAAAGGAAAAAGGAAGATGATATGGAAAGAAAAAATATACAAAGACAAGACTTGAGACCCTTTCCCCAAAGCACTAAGACTAATTCATAAAAAGTTTTTAAACAGATTTATATAACTACGGTGATGATGTCAGATGCAATGTCACAAAATAATTGCCAAACAAATCTTACAAACAAACGTTGCAGTAAGAATCCACAGAAGAAAGAGAACAGGGCTGGGAAAGAGAGTCAATGCTTTCAGAAGATGAGATAAAGCTGATCAGGCCTGCTAACTGTAGTCTGCCAACCCCTGGGTTAGAGAAAGACAAATTAAGACAGTCAAGAACCATAGGATTTGGCTCGGGTCATGTGATTCAACAGGCTAAGGCACCAGCCACGTACACCTAAGCTGGCGGGTTCGAATCCAGCCTGGGCCTGCCAAACAACAATGACGGCTGCAACCAAAAAATGGCCGAGCGTTGTGGCGGGCGCCTGTAGTCCCAGCTACTTGGGAGGCAGAGGCAAAAGACTCGCTTAACCCCAGGAATTGGAGGTTGCTGTGAGCTGTGATGCCACTGCACTCTATCCAGGGTGACAGCTTGAGGCTCTGTCTCAAAAAAAAAAAGAAAAAAAAAAAAAAAAAAGAAGAACCATAGGATTTGCAAAAACAGGTATCAGACAAGAGTAGAGTCAACGCAAACAAGTTTCTTTGTTAAATCCAGAAATGGCCCAAACAACAAGTCTTTGATGTTAGTCAACCAATGTTGGATCACCACACTCAAAGCAACAAGAGGCACAAGATAAAGGAGAACACAAAATCAAACACAGGTATAAGAATACTGCTGAAATGAAGGCTTTGAACTACAAGACTTTTTGTGCTAGGCAGACCAAGACCATTTAAATTGGGTCCCAACTACCACATGTACCACCACCATGGGACAAAATCCTTTAAACTTAATTACCTGTCCTGTGTGAGGTGAAGAATCATTCAAATAGTTCATAAGTTGGAATGATGCGAAAATTAGAAAGAATGCAGTACTTGGAAAGACAGATCTATAGACCTGTGGAAATCTGGTTATATACCTACCAGTATTTATCTTAGCTAAGCCTGTTCCTTTATCCATACAATGGGAGTAACACCTCCTCTACAGACTTGTTTACCTCATCTAATCGTCTCATACCTATTTGGTGCAGATTCTGCATATATTCAATGGTAGCCTAACTGCCCAACTTTGTCTCTTAGACTCTTTTAGTCTTTCCATCTTCCCTCAACATTGCATCTCTACTTCTTTTTAAAAGAGACCTGACCCTCTTAATAATTTTTATTGTCTTCCCACTGCCTCCAAGATTTATAAACAGAACCCAGTCTACCATTCCACCTGTATCATCTATCATTTCCTTAATATTCCTTTCCTCTGTAGCCGTTACACATCTCACCATTCCTAGATATGCCATACCCTGTCTCCACTAGGACTTTATATGTGCCAGAATGATTTTTATCCTTTCCACGATATGACAATTTCCTACTCATATTTGAAAACCCTGTTCACTACTCTCCACTTTGCAAAGTTTTACCCACAGAGAATTACGTTATCTCCCTGCAGGCTCTCACAGCATTCTGCACTTAACTGTAGTAGTATTTGTTACTTGCATTATACTATTTACTTGATTCTACCTCTGACTCCCTAAACATGGAGATAGTTATGTATCTCAGTGTTAACCAGTGGCTTAAAAAAAATTATTTTGTTGAATGAACCAATGAGAAAGAATGCTTTAATGCCAGCACCATTTTGCACTATGGTCTTTTAAAGAATTTATTTTCTGAAAGGATTTATATTTAATAAAGCTTTACTGTTAAGGCAAAGATAAACTTTGGTAAACTCAAAGGCTCATTATCATCAATTCCAAATTAATGGAATTGAATCTTTTAAGGTTTTATTATAATAGTTTTACAGAATGAAAAATTAGAAAATTCTAAAAGAAATTGCAAAACAGGGGGGCTCCTGTGGCTCAGCGAGTAGGGCGCCGGCCCCATATACCGAAGGTAGCGGGTTCAAGCCCGGCCTCAGCCGAACTGCAAAACAAAAAAAAAAATAGCCGGGCGCTGTGGCGGGCGCCTGTAGTCCCAGCTACTAGGGAGGCTGAGGCAAGAGAATCGCTTAAGCCCAAGAGCTGGAGGTTGCTGTGAGCAGTGTGACGCCACG
>CAUYON010013598.1:0-35884 GCA_963573935.1 Arctocebus calabarensis
ACACTGCTGGTGGGAATGCACACTACTACGTTCCTTTTGGAAGGATGTTTAGAGAGTACTTAGAGATCTAAAAATAGACCTTCCATTTGACCCTATAATTCCTTTACAAAGTATTTACACAGAAGACCAAAAATCACATTATAACAAAGATATCTGTACCAGAATGTTTATTGCAGCCAAATTTATAATTGGTAAGTCATGGAAGAAGCCCAAATGCCCATCGACCCACGAATGGATTAATAAATTGTGGTACATGTATATCATGGAATACTATGTAGCCTTAAAGAAAGATGGAGACTACCTCTTTCATGTTTACATGGATGGAGCTGGAACATATTCTTCTTAGCAAAGTATCTCAAGAATGGAAGAAAAATTATCCAATGTACTCAGCACTGCTATGAAGCTAATTTAAAGTTTTCATATGAAGGCTATAAACCAACTATAGAACAAGAATATGGGAAGGAAGGGGATGGGAGAGGTTGGGTGGAGGGAGTGTAATTGGTGGGGTCACACCTATGGTGCATCTTAGAAAGGTACAGGTGAAACTTACTAAATGCAGAAAACAAATGTTCATACAATTAAAAAAAGAAGGAAAAAAGCTGTATTAAAATTGTAATACTTGGGCAGCACCTGTGGCTCAGTGAGTTGGGTGCAGGCCCCACATACTGAGGGTGGCGGGTTCAAACCCAGCCCTGGCCCAAGGCAACAACAAAAAAATAAAATAAAATAAAAAAAGAAGAAGAAGAAAACAAATCGGGTGTTGTAGCTGGGGCCTGTATTCCCAGCTACTCAGCAGGCTGAGGCAAGAGAATCGCCTAAATCCAAGAGCTGGAGCTTGCTGTGAGCTGTGATTGCATGGCACTCTACCAAGTGCAACAAAGTGAGACTCTGTTTCTAAAGAAAATATAAAAACTTTAATACTCAAGTCACGTTTGACTTCTGCAATTGTAAGAGATAGAAGATATGATACATGAAATAACAAATTACATATTGAGTATTATGATTTTATTACAATTTTTTCATTTCCTAAAAAAAAAAAAAAATTACATCTCATTTCAGATGAGCCGTATTTCAAGTGTTCAGTCACTGTGTGGTCTTTGGTTACCATATTGGACAGCATAGATTCATATATTTCTAGAAATAAAAATGCTCAGAAGAGTATGTGCTTAAATGTTTATGGCCATTGCAAACTTGTCTATATATGTCCCTCCTTAACAATGTACAGAGGTGCTTTCTTCTTCCATCATTTACCAGATAGGGGAAAAATAGTATATTACTGAGATTTTATTTGCATTAATGGTATTATAAGTGGGGTTGAACATATTTTTATATGTATATAAGCCTTTTCTATAGAATATTCTAAAGAATATTTCCTTTTCTATAGAATATTTTTGGGTCCTTTGTCCATTTTTTATGATGGCTTGGTCTTTTTCTTCACTGGTATATGGAGAGAATGTTCTACATGTTCTAAATGCTGGTAATTTCTTTTTCTTTTACCCTCTTTTGTCTTTGGTTATGGCATTATTGTCCGTGTTTACATTTTATGCTGTCAAAATATCAATCTACTGTGGCTTCTGGGTCTTATCATGTCAACAGATGTCTTCCTCTATCGCAGATCATGAAAAGGTCTTTTCCATAATGACCTCTTCTAATCCTCACAATAAAGTTTGAAACTGGAAGAAAAACATCTTAAAGCTAAAGACAAAATTTACAGTAAAAATAGAATCTTTAATTTCTTAAAAAAAATAAAAACCTGAATACTCTTTCTGACATTATGTACCTGTACTTATGTGTTAGATTCCTAAAAACAACAAATACTTATTAAAATGACAAAACCTTACTAAAAGGTATTGCCTAACTAGTAATTTAGTTAAAACAATAAAATAAATATTTCAAAGATTAAGTCTGAATTTAAAAAATTAATATTTAAAAGCCAACAAGTAAAAATTCTTTATAGAAACTATTATGTCTATAATATCAAATAAATTACATATTAAGCTTAGCATACTCCCTGGTCCCCTTTTATTTTAACTTTTTGACTTACTCTTATCTCCATCATGTGGAGATAAAAAATATATATGTATAGTTGATTTCACACTAGAATCTACAAAAACTCTGACCAAATTATTTCCCAGTGTACTATTTGTAAATCTCATCAAATCTCTGGAAGAAATTGGCCTCCCAAAGCTCAGACTTTCCCTTTTTAACACACCAAATTGATTTTACATATTTGCCTCCATATTTAAGCTTTTCTCACTATAGTTTATTATTTAATAGATCAACTAAATGTTGCTTAACTAGATATGATAATACTACAAGAGTGATTAAAAAATTAGTAACTGAGATTATCTCATGCTTTAATATTCCTTTATGGATTGAGTCAAATCAGAAGACTTGTTTTATTTTTTTTATTTTTTTTTTTTTCATATATGATAAGGCTCTGCTTGCTCCATAGGCAGCTACATTTATTGGAAATCTTTGAAAACACACATACAAACATCCAGCAGTTTTATTTTCCTAGCTTTACGTCCCTCCCACACTAACTCCATTAGTGGTCTCACTGCTATACTTAAATGGGCCAAACAATGATTCCAAATATAAAAGAACGATTTCTTCACAAATTCCCATCTTCATGTGATCTTCTCAGCTTGTCAGTAAATTCTGGCACAAAAAAAATGTCTCTGGAAAGGTAATTACTTATTAGTCATGCAGGCATAGACGGAAACAGTTATGAAAAGTACTTATTCTATCAATTTACTGCAGCAAGAGGGATAAAGCATCACAATTCCTTTATCAGTAGACTTTTATATCTTTTTTTTTTTGCAGTTTTTTTTTTTTTTTTTTTTTTTTTTTTTGGCCAGGGCCAGGTTTTAACCCGTCAACCTTGGTATATGGGGCCAGCGCCCTACTCCTTGAGCCACAGGCCCACCCGATCAGTAGACTTTTAGTATCATTGTCAAAAGGAATATACAAAGAAATGCAACAATGTATTGCTTAAAAATGCATATTTAATGGTCATTCCACCAAAATCAGGCAGAATCAGATTTCAGAAGTTTTACATGTGTATAAATTTTGAATTTGCATTTTCAAATTTTATTGGGTTTCCTTTCTTCTGGGCTTGCTGGAGGAGTCCTTACAGATACAATTAACGCAGACTGTTCTGAGGTTGGTAGCTTCTCATGTATTTAAAGATGAGATCCTGGGCGGTGCCTCAAAGGAGTAGGGCACTGGCCCTATATGCTGAAGGTGGCAAGTTCAAACCCAGCCCCAGCCAAAAAAAAAAAAAAGATGAAATCTTCACAACATCGTGTACCATGAACACATCAGACATTTCAAAAGCTCTATGTAATTTCAGAAAACTTAACAGCAGTCTTGAAAGACATTTTCAGCATAAAATTTAGGCACTCTATACCTGAATAGCCATAAAATATTCCAACAAGAGTTAATGCACTTCGTGCTTACATCTATTCAAATATAATTCTCAATTAAAATCTAGACTTATTAAATAACTTTTAAATTAGAGCCCATTAAATTTCGATAATTACTGTGAAAGATTTGCAGCACTGTGTTGTAGTTAGAAAATGTTGAACTACTTCTGTTAGTGACCCTGGAACCTCATTCTTGAAGGTATTTTTTAAATAGAAGATTCTGATAAGCATCTCTCCTCTTTTCCTGCTAATATGTGAATAAGAATTCCCCTGACCAATTTTAAAGGTATTCCTATTTTATATTTTCTGCTGTAGTTGCTTTCTTAGCATGCAAAACTTCAGCAAATCAGAGGGTCCCTGGACACCAGGCAATACCAGCCAAGTGTTTTTGTCACCGACCCCTCAGCTCAGTGGATTGGCTCTGTCATTCTGCAGCTAAACTTGCTGTCCATCTAGGCACCCGTAGTCTGTGCTGTGGGACTGACTGGTGTGGAGGTAAACGGAAGGATAATCACAATTGTCACTCTACTTTGCACAAGGCCAAGGTCACCTGAACCTTGGCTGTCGTGAGGCAAATCTTGCTGATTTGCAGTGTGCTTCTGGGGTATCTACCTCTCCAACTGAAGACTGAGGGGGGTGGGGAATGATGCCTGCTACTGATGAGCCATTAATTGCAAATGAACTTTCCTGGACTTGAACTTGCATTGCAGCGTTCACAGCACAGTCACCAACTACCTGTTCGTGTTGAGAGTCAGGTGTATTTGCTCTCTGTATGCATGTAGATAGCCCAGAAAATAGTTAGAAAGTCTTTCAGAATTTTTTAGAAGCAAAAAAATTTGCTAATTGACTCATCAAAATCACCAATGATTAACATACAAAGATCTATCCAGAGGTGTGAACTTGAGACTTATTTGACTCTAAGTCATGCAGAAGACAGCACAGTAATTTCCCACAGAAGAATGTGGTATTTCTTCCCAAGGATACTAGTTAACTACACTGCTAATGTTTTCTGGTTTACTTGAAGAGGCAATTAGCGTAAGTCAATCATGAGTGAAAAGACAAGTTGCTTAACATTTGTTTCTGTTTATCGATGAGATCTGAGGCTGCTCTTAGGCCTACCTGTGAGTAGGAAGGGGCAGGGAGCGGAGGGTGTACAGAAAGAGAGGTTATCAATTCCAGTTTCCACAAATATAATTAGAACCAGTTACCATTAGTTGGCAAACATTGGTGTTAAATGCAAAATGGATAAGACCCATTCAAATGTTAGAAAGTAACCTTGCCAAGAGGTGACAAGCTGGGAAACATTAGGAGATGATTGTTGATTTGGGAAATTCACATAAAACCTCAGCCATTTCCCCTGAGCAGAGAGGATGTGATGGTAAAAATGAAGGTGGATTTAGATGCGGCACTGTCCTTCCCCACCCAGGACTCCGGCTTGCTATGGATATTCTACATGACATGTTTTGTGATGAGGACTGAGGCTCACGACAGTACAGTTAAGCTGACAGTCTCTCTCTGGTGTTTTAGGATGGCAACTGCTTGCTCATACGTAACACCTTCCAGGGTCCCGCCATTAGCAGCTAAAATCTGATTGCCTCGCTTTAATCGGCCGTCATCTGCAGCTGCCCCTCCGTGTCTTCTGGACGGTGTTCAGCAGTGGGTGAACCAAGGCGGTGGCCTGTAGACAGGTTTTCAAGCTGAGTTGCTATGGCACTTATATTAGTATCTGCTACAACCTGCAGGGTAACGCGCCCGTAGGCATTCTTCAGCAGACTAACCACCTCCGCGTGAGACAGCCCATCCAAAGGTTGCGCATTAATGCTGACAATCCGATCTCCCACTTTCGGCTTCTGTGTGCGTGCGGCCACTCCACTGGCCTGAATCATGGCAATGAAAACAAGGATGTCTCCTAAGGGACTTCCTTTTCCTCCAGTAATACTGATTCCCAGGGCATCACCAAGCTCCCTGATTATCTCAACAGTTCTTGGCACCATGTCTGTGCCTGGATTCTTCTGGGCAGGTTCAGAGGCTCTTTTCGTGCCAACCAGGGTCTGCAGGCCGGCGATGACGGGAGCCAGGGAAGGACGGCAGCTGCTGTGCTGGATCCCCTTGAGAACAGTGGCCACGGTCTCCTGTGAGGCGTCTCTCAAGTCCTCCCCACTCACAGATAAAATATGATCACCTTGAATCAATCTTCCATCCAGGTCTGCAGCTCTGCCCTTCACAATGTCTGAAATAAACACGCCACTTCCATTTCGTTTCCCAACGATGCTCAGGCCCAGTTCCCGGCCGGCTTTCTTCTGCAGATCCACGGGGAATATCTCCAGGTTCTCCTCGAGCGTGTTGTGAGCCTCGTTTCTATAGACCACCAGCGGCACCTTCTGGGGCGTCTGTCTGAGAGCGGTGATGGCGTCTTCGCGGCGACAACTCCTCAGGTCGATCCCATTAACCTCTAGTAGCTGGTCCCCGGCCCACAGGCGCCGGTCTCTGGCTGCAGCCCCCTCCTCATAGACTTCGTGTATCACTATGGCGTCCAAGGGTGTGTCTTTTCCTCTCACAATGCTGAGACCAAGCCCTGAACGTCCCTTGGATATTTCTATGATCATTTCCTGTCCAGGGATAATGGGACACGTTGCAGGGTCCACTGACAGAGGAGGTTGGAAACCACCATAGCCTGTGAAGTCTGCGTCTGTAGACTGGTATGATGGAGTTGATGCCAACGGTATCTCTTGTGAACTGGAGGAGACTTTAAACCATTTGCTTACAAAAACTCTATGATACTTATTTAAATTTTATACTCATGTCATCCCCAATCATCAGGACAAGTAAAATGTAAAAATCTAAAACTGAAAATGATTTTGAAAAAGTCTTTCATGATATTAGACTTAAATAGCCAGAAGCATTACCTTTGGCCCTTATAAAATCTATGATACTCTAATTTAATTAGAGGACGTGGCGTAACCTCTTTTTAAACAGTGTTCTGTCATCCCATGCCTACCTGACACATATAAACCCAGATTTGTAAATCCCATGGAGATTTAAATGAACAATTCTATACGGTGACTATCACCGTAGAGATGCTAACTAATATGCTTGAAGCATGTTATCAGCAGGTGAATAGAATATGGCCTCCACCATCTGACAGGCCTTATCATCCTGTTTGACCAAGAGATCACATGTACATCAAATTTCTTAGAAGACACAAGCTGTCACCTTGCTAGGAACATCTTTATAAAGCACTAAATCAACCACCTATACTATCATGAAAATGAATAAGATATCATCCTGGATTCCTATGAGCCACAGAATATACCAAGACAGTTGGAGGATGACCCCTACAGGTGACCTGAAAGTAAGGATTTCCAGGGTCAATACCCAGGCCCCTAAAGCAGACGACTTCATGAAGTAGACAGCTATTTCCCAAGATCAGGGATCAAGAAACCTCATTTAAATCTACATTCCTTGACTTTTAAAGACCTCAATAGTCACTTTTAAATACGTCTTCCTTTATGAACCCCCCACTTTCAGAAATAACACATTGGAAGCTGAGTTAAGATTGCTTCAATCTATCCCATTTTCTCTTTTATCTTCCATCATGGCTCTTCTTTCACACTGTGCCTTACTCTTATTAACTCTTACCATTTTTCCAGCAGGTCAAGCACAGACTCGGTATTCCTTTGCAGCAGTCTTCCAAATACTGAACACACTAACTAATCAGTTGGATTGCTGCTGGTTATGCCAACATCTAGATCTTGCAAAGGAACCTGAATTCTTGTTTATCCCTGGTAATATGAATGCCTGGTGAAACCAATCTGGAAAATGAACATATGATAAAATGTGGAATCCACAGCCACAGAAGAAACAACATACAGCTGTACCTGATGGTGAGACAACTGGATGTAGAAAAAATTTGGAAGCTCAGGAACTATCTTTTGCTCAAGTAAAGTCACTAGAAAAGAATTTTTCTCTCTGCATTGAAAATAAGAATTATGCTGGACCCTTTCTAGGTGATATCCTGGAGCAATATTGTGATCAAACCCTATAGTTTGATTCCACCAATGACATTGTTGCACCTCTCACAAAGATCATAAATGGTCCTGACACCAACCCTCTTATTGACAATATATGTCAAATCACTATATGTTATGAACAGTGCGCAGGCCAAACCTGTGTAACTCAGAATAGTTTACGCTCTCCTTGTTAAACTACCAAGCACTACTGATTATTTTTGGATAAAGCAAAAGTCTGGACTGACTTGGTTAGGTGACAGCATTAAGCCGTATAACTGCCAAAACCAGGTAAAAGGCCTTTTACAGCAAATATTTCTCAGTCTGTTCTGTTCCTACAAATTGAGGACACATGACAACTGGATATATGAAAGTGCAAATACCAGTCAAATCACAAACATAGACTCTTTTGTTCATAAGGTGATACCTTATAAACATACAACACATGATATTATAAGAAATATCCTTTGGATATTATAATTTAAAGTTCCTTTCAATGCTCAGGATCCTTTTTCCAACATTTGGAACATATGAAATCAAAGTGCAATCATAAATCTCTCCATAGTAATAGAACACAAGAGTTCAACACATCATACAGACATTGGGAACACTTCAAGTAGAGATTAATAGTTTAGCATCTATTGTAATTCAAAAACACTGCATCCTGGTTACTTTGACAGCTCAATGAGGAGGAGATTGTGCTGTTAATGGGGGAAAATGTTGCTTTTGTGTAAATCAACCAGAGCAAGTAAAGACTGATATGCGTCTCTTAAAGGACAAGATTAATATTCTTCCACACATTAACAGAGCAAAACCAGTCTCTTGGACTAACCCATTCCCAGGAATAAAAGACTGGTTTAATGAGTTGTGGGAAAATATGCCTAGAACTGTTCTTTTCTGCTTATCTTTCTCATTCTAATTTATGTTCTTGTATCTCTTTTCCAGCATCTTATAACTAAATTACTAACCTTCCCTTTCTTTCCAGGTACCAAATCAGCTCTTAATGTATGATACTTCTACAGTAGTTCCAGATGAGGGGAATAAAGGAGCTAAGCAAATATAACCCTGAAATATGATCCCTCTGTATAAAGAACATTTAAAATTAAAGACCACTCAGGATTTATGTCCTCTATCGACATAAAACCCAAGTAATCTGATTGGCAATCAAAAGGGGCTTCTGACTTTCTTATTGCGTGCTAATAGACCTGGCTTCCAGGTTATTTAAAGCACAATACCTGTCTCCTGGGGTAATGTACAAATAAATCTGTTTCAACTATCTACACATACCCTCTAGCAACCACTTCTTCCACCTATACATTCCAAATTCTCCCCCTTCCCTTTCAAAAGGCATTTAAAAGGTCTCTGTTCATCACTGAGACTTTGGGTAATCACTCTTTGATTCTCCCCATGAGCATGGTATTTGGAAGTAAAACTTTCTCTTATTAATCTATCATAATTATTAGTTGATCTTTCAGTGAACGTTGATTAAGGGAAAAGTTCAAGTTTCACCATGATTCCTAAAGTTGAAGCATTCCCTTACAGGGTAGAAAAGGCTCAATATGTCTTAAATGCTTTAGTACGTGAAATTATTCTCAGATTTGGACTCTCTCAAAGTTTATGAAGTGATAATGCATCTGCTTTCAAATAGCTGTTATATAGGGAATACCTAAAGTTGTAAGCATAAAATATCATCTATACTGTTCTTGGAAGCCCAAATCATCTGAAAAAATTATGAAAAGAATAAAATCAAAAGATAGTTATGAATACCAACTCAGATGATTCATTTCCCTTAGACTAAATTTCTATTGTTCTCCTGAGAATAAAAGCTTACCTCAGACATTCAGTTATGGTCCAATTAAGGTATTATATGGGAAGCACTTTTTAATGAACAATTTGTTATTAGACCAAAAACCTACAAAATTAGTAAAACACATTACTTATTTGACAAAATTTTAATAAATCCTTAAACCCCCCAAACTACATTTTCACATTGAACTGTAAGATATCTTTTCTCTTCTAGATGTCTGGTTATGATCAAAACTCTTCCCTCCAATTCACCTTCCACACCCAAAGTGAGGAAGATTGTTTCCCAATAACTTTGTCTTCTCTTAAGGCTTTTAAAGTTACTGGAATAGATTCCTGGATATATTATTTGTGAATTAAGCCTTAAAACTCACCACTTCCTACACAGAAAATCCATAAAAATAATCAACCACAGTGTACCTACACTTATAAGCCTAAAAAAAAAAAAAGTTATTATAGTAAAAACTAGTAAAGAAAGTGTTAGTGTTTTCTTTCCTGGAATTATTGACATTGTTATTTCCAATGTGGCACCAATAATTCTTTACTTTTAACTGCTACTTAAAATTCTACTGACACTGTAATCACCACCCCCCCCACACACACACTCTTCTGCCCTTACTCTAAATACGTTAACCAAATGTATGTCTTCCAGAGATGATGTTGCCAAGCCACAAACAGTAGTAATAATTCTGAGGGAGGATACCCAGAAAAATTAAGGTCTAAGAGAACAGAGATCTTCTCAAGGACATCCCAAGGATACACCTGTGAGCTCCTCCCCATGGTGACACAGCCCTCAGGAATTTGTAAAAATTTCCTGGGATGTGGAGGCTGATGTTGCTTGCACTTCTGTGAAAGCCCACAGTTCTGTAAAAACTGGAGTCCTCTTCTCCAGCTTGATTCAAACGTACCAATGAGAAAGGTACATGTGGACTGGAACTTTTTGACTGGGGATAAAAGGAGAACACTGAGACAGTTGGGGAGCACTGCCATTTTGAATTATTCTGTGCCTCACTCCACTGGCTGAAATAAAGCACTTCCTCTTATAAACATACTGTTTTGTTGCTCTTTCTCTGCATTGGGCCATAACTTCCTGCAACATTTCCAATCCAAAACCCAACTTTATTAAATTTTATTATGAACCCTGAGATTGTCCTCCTCCAAAGAACCCCAAACTATCCCCTTTCACCTCTGCTCTAATATTTAATATCAAGCATTTAAAAGCAAATCAGTACCCTTTCACCCTAATAACAGTTAGAACATTACAGAGAGAGAGAGAACATTGATACGTGGTTGCCCCATTCAGGGTAGACAAGGGCCCCTATTTTCTAAACTTGAACATATATACTTTTATTCTCCAAATCACACTCCCTGATTGCAAACACGATAGAAGAAAACCAGAAAGCATACTCCCTGATATTTTGCCCAGAGGTAGAGGGGCTGCATTCATTTGTTAATACACTCATTCACTAATCCATGTAAGAAGATTTTTTTTTTGTCTGCCGGTTCCTGGTCAAATGTGATTTTCACTCACAAGACCTTCCCGTTTACGAATAAATCCTGAAGGAGGTAATGAAATTTCACCCCCAAATATGATTTCTTTGTATAATTTTTTTGTGTTATTAAATCATAGCTGTGTACATTAAAGCAATTATGGGGTACAATGTGCTGGCTTTACATACCATTTGAAATATTTTCATCAAACAGGTTGACATAACATTCATGTTATTTTCTTAGTTATTATGTTAAGACATTTATATTCTATATTTAGTAAATTTCACATGTACCCTTGTAAGATGCACCATAGGTATAGTCTCACCAATTACCCTTCCTCCACCCATCTTCCCCACTCCCCTTCTCTCCCTCTCACCTTTCCCCATATTCTTGGCCTATAATGGGTTATAGATTTCATTTGAAAGCTATAAATTGGTTTCATAGTAGGGCTGAGTACATTGGATACTTTTTCTTCCATTCTTGAGATACTTTGCTGAGAAGAATATGTTCCAGCTCCATCCATGTAAACATGAAAGAAGTAAAGTCTCCATCTTTTTAAGGCTGCATAATATTCCATAGTGTACATACCGCCATTTATTAATCCATTTATGGGTTGATGGGCACTTGGGCTTCTTCCATGACTTAGCAATTATGAATGAGGCTGCAGTAAACATTCTGGTACAGATACTTTTGTTATAATGTGATTTTTGGTCTTCTGGATATATACCTAGTAGATGAATTATAGGATCCAATGGTAGGTATATTTTTAGATCCCTAAGTGTTCTCCAAACATCTTTCCAAAAGGACTGCATTAATGCATTCCCATCAGCAGTGTAGAAGTGTTCCCTTTTCTCCATATCCATGCCAACATCTCTGCATTGGGGATTTTGTGATGTGGGCTAAACTTACTGGAGTTAGATGCTATCTCAAAGTAGTTTTGATTTGCATTTCTCTGACGATTAATGATGGTGAGCATTTTTTCATATGTCTATAGGCTGTGCATCTGTCCTCTTCAGAGAAGTCTGTCTTCAACTCCCTTTCCACCCTGTGATGGGATCACTTATTCTTTTTGTGCTAATACATTTGAGTTCTCTGTGGATTCTGGTTATTAAACCTTTGTTGGAGCCATAATTTGCAAATATCTTCTCTCATTCTGAGGGCTGTCTGCTTGCTTTACTTACTGTGTTCTTGGCTGTGCAGAACCTTTTAAGTTTAATCAGGTCCCAGTAGTGTATTTTTTTTCTTTTTTTTTTTTTAATTAAATCATAGCTGTGTACATTGATGAAATCCTGGAGTAAAATCTGCTGGATTTATATATAATTTGAAATATTCTCATCAGACTGGTTAACATAGCCTTCATGGCATTTTCTTAGTTTTTGTGTTCAGACATTCATATTCTGCATTTAGTAAGTTTCAACTGTACCCTTTTGACACTGCTTCAATTGCATGTGGGGTCCTCCTCAGAAAATATTCACCCAGGCTAACCAATTTCTTCAATAGTTTTCCCTGAAATTTCTTCTAGTATTTTTATAGTTTCATGTCTAAATCTTTAATCCAGTGCAACTCTATCTTAGTTAATGCTGGGTCCCATTTCAGTCTTCTACAGGTCGCCACCCAGTTCACTTAGTACACACTTGTTAAATAGAGAATCTTTTCCCTCACTGAATGTGTTTAATTGGCTTGTCAAAGAAAAAATAACAGTAAGCGACTGGATTTATCTCTTGGTTCTCTATTCTGTTCCATACATCTAACTCTTTGTTTTTGTGCCAGTGTCAAGCTGTTTTGATCACTATCCATTTATAGTATAGACTGAAGTCTGGTAGAGTAATTCCTCCTGATTAGTTTTTATTTCTGAGTAATGTCTTGGCTATTTGGGTTTTTTCTCATTCCATATAAAATGAAGTCTTATTGTTCGAGATCTTTAAAGTATGACAATGGAGCTTTAATAGGGATTGCATTTTAATTGCAGATTGCTCTGGGTAATATGGACATTTTAACAATCTTGATTCTTCCCAGCCATGAACATGGTAAGTTTTTCCATTTGTTAACATCTTCAGCTATTTCTTTTCTTAGAGTTTCATAGTTCTCTTTATAGAGATACTTCACATCCCTTGTTAGGTAAACTCCCAAATATTTCATATTGTATGGCACTACTGTGAATAGTCTTTGACTATTTTTACAAGCTTTACAGCTTGACTACTGTAAGTATATGTAAGACTACAGATTTATGAGTGTTGATTTTGTAACCTGAGACACTGCTGTATTACTTGATTAATTCTAAGAGTTTTGTAGAAGAATCCCTGGTGTTTTCAAGATGTACAATCGTATCATCTGCAAAGAGTGAAAGTTTGATCTCTTCTGATCCTATATGAATACACTTGATCGCCTATTCTTCCCTAATTGTGATGGCTAAGACTTCCATTTCCATCCTAAAAAGCAAAAGAGAAAACGAGCCTGGCTCCTGATCTGAGGGGAAATGATTTCAATTTAACTCCATTCAATACAATATTGATTGTGGGTTTTCTGTAGATGGCCTCTATCAGTTTAAGAAATGTTCTTTCTATACAAATGTTCTTAAGTGTTCTAATTATGAAAGGATGCTGGATATTATCAAAAGTTTTTTCTGCTTCAATTGAAAGAATCATATGGTTTTGTTTTTAATTTGTTTATGTGCTAAATTATATTTATAGATTTACATATGTTGAACCAGCCTTCAGACCCTGGGATAAAAACCACTTGGTCATGTGTTGTTGGATTCTGTTTGTTAGGATCTTGTTAAATATTTTTGCATCAGTGTTCATTAGTGATATTGGTCTACAATTTTCTTTTCTTATTGGATCTTTTTCTGATTTGGAGATCAAGGTGATGTTTGCTTCATAGAATGTGTTGGGTAGTATTCCCAGATTTTTGTATTTCTGAGAATGGAGTTTCTTGTAATATTCATTAAGGATTTTTTGAATTACTGAGGAGTCTGTCATTATTTTGTCTTTACAATTTGTGATTCATGAAATTAGAGGTTTTACTCTTTTTCTTTCCAGGTTAGCTTAGGCAACGGATTATCTATTTTATTGACCTTTTCTAAAAAACAACTTTTTGATTTATTGATCTGTTGTGTAATCATTTTGTTTTCAATTTCATTTAATTCAGGTATAATTTTGGTTATTTCTTTTCTTCTGCTGGGTTTGGGATTGGAATGTTCTTCCTTTTCCAGGTGCTTGATATGTCCCATTAAGTTGTTAACTTCCTCTTTTTTGGTTCTCTAGAGGAAGGCTTGCAATTCTATAAATTTCCCTCGTAGGACTGCTTATGCAGTATCCCAAAGGTTCTGATCGTGTCTCCATTATAATTTGTTCCAAAAATTTTGTGATTTCCTTCTTAATCTCATCTATCACCCAGCTATCACTCAGCATAAAGTTATTCAGCTTCCATGTTTTTGTTTGAATATGCAGATTCCTGTTGTTACAGAATTCAACATTAATTCCATGATAGTCTGAGAAAATGCAAGGAATAAATTCTATTCTTTTAATGTACACAACTATGATTCAATAAAAAAAAAATTTGCTAATGTTAGACTTGTGACCTAAGATGTGATCAATTTTGGAATATGTTCCATGGGCTGATGAGAAGAATGTTTATTCAGTTTTGTTAGGATGAAATTTTCTGCAGATGTCTTTTAAATCCAAATGTTGAATGGTTAAGCTTTAATCTGAAATTTCATTGCTTAGCTTCCTCTTTTTTTTTTTTTAATTGAATCACAGCTGTGTACACTAGTTCAGTCATGGGGTACAGTGTGCAGGCTTCACATGTAATCTGAGATATTTTTATCAACCTGATTGACATAACATTCATGAGATTTTCTCATTTACTATGTGAAAACATTTTTGATCCGTATTTAGAAGTTTTCTCTTAGCTTCTTATTGAAGGCTCTATCCAACAGTGCCAAAGGAATGTCAAAATCTCTGACTATTATGGATGTGGAGGAAATCAAGTTGCTCGTGTCTGTTAGAGTCTCTCATAAATTGAGGCACATTCCTGTTGGGTGCATAAATATTAATAATTGAAATCTCATCATGTTGAGTATTACCCTGAACATATATGAAGTGACCATTCTTATCTTTCCTTACTTTTGTTACTTTAAAGCCCATTGTACCTGCAAATAAAATTGTAACACCTGCTTTTTTCTGATTTCCAGTTGCCTGAAATATAGATGACCATCCCTTCACCCTGAGTCTATATTTATCTTTTAAGGTGAAATAAGATGCTTGTATGCAGCATATATCTGGCCTATGTTTTTGTATACAGTCAGTCAACCCATGCCTCTTTAGAGGACAATTTAAGCCGTTCACATTAATTGAGAATGTTGATAAGCCTGTTAGAATTTTGAGTGTCAAGTTTTTCAAAAGTCTGGTGGACATTTTTAATTGTTTTGCCAATGTGGAAGTTGGGTTTTGACCAAAAGTTTCTGAGTGAGTTTACTTTTGTGGTGGATAATTGCACTGGTCATTATGGAGAAAGGGTCTGAGAATATCCTGGAGAGCTGGTTTAGTTATGGCAAATTTCTTCCACATGTGAATGTCATTAAAGTATTTAATTTCTCCCTGATAAATGAAACTCAGTTTCGCTGGATACAGGATCCTGGGTTGAGAGTTATTTTGTTTTAGGAGATTGAAAGTTGATGATCATCCTTTTCTAGCTTGAAATGTTTCAGCAGAGAGATTTGCAGTCATTCTAATATTCCTTCCCTTGTAGGTTATGGATTTCTTTTGTCTGGATGCTTGCAGAATTTTCTCCTTCATTTTAACTTTAGTGAAGTTAATTATGATGTGCCTAGGCGATATCTTGTTCGGGTTAAGTTTTGCTGGGGTTCTGAAACTGCTTTCTGAATTTCAGAAACTCGTGGAATGTCTGGAAAGTTCTCCTTCATAATCTCATGAAGAAGAGCCTATGTATCTTGCGAAGCCAGTTGGTCATCTTCAGGGATTCCCATAAGGCAAATATTAGTTTTCTTTGAATTATCCAAGAGTTCTCTGAGAGAATGATCCATTTTTTCTCTCCATTTCTCTTCCTTCTTTTAGCACTTGGGATCATTCAAAAGCTTTGTCTTCAATGTCACAAATTCTTTCATCTGCTTGCACCATTCTGTTACTGAGGGATTCTACAGTATTTCTCAAATCTTTGAGGGCTGCAAATACTTGCCTCAATGTGTCAAAATCTTTGGTGATTTTTTTCTTTGAATTCATTCAATTTTTGAGACAACTTTTGAAATGCTCCTGGAATTTTTAATTCCAACTTTACCTCCATTCTATTAATCTTATTTGCAATCCAAATTCAGAATTTGATTTCTCACATCTCAGACATTTGCTTCTGAAGGAGATCTTCAGTTGTATCTGCCATATCATTCCTTGAGGGAGTTGATCTACTCTGGTTATTCATATTACCAGAGTGTTTCTGCTAATTCCACTCCATGATTATTTGACACCTTTTGGCTAGATGAGCAGATAAGTTGAAGTTGTGTTGCAGTGCTCCTGGGGTAGTGATTAACCAGGCCTTTGCCCAAAAGCTCGGACTGGTGTCTTTACCTTTTCTCCTAGAGCTTTGCAAAGGTCCCTTACAGTGCTGTGGCCTGAGACACTGGGGACTTGCTTGGTGTGGTGGGGCTAAGTAGCTCTGTTTTGTTTTCAGCTGGTCTCTGTCCTACCCTAGTGAATCAGTTACTCTGGATTGAAGTCTCAGCTCTGGAGAAATCTCAGCAATTAAGTCACTCTGTCCACCATGGTTGACAACTGGAAAAGGAAAATCAAACCTTCTCACAACCACACACCCAGGGTACCACTTTGGATAGTCCTTGGGTGATTGGTCCAGTTTAACAGATCCAAATAAATTGTCCCAGCCAGCACCCAGTCTCAAGTGGGAAAGGTCAAAAGGTCTCTGGCAACTAGATAGCAGATGGCTTCTTGCAGCTTGAGTATTCTAGTGCTGCATGGAGTCAGAAGGACCCCCCTCCAGCCAATGAATTACTCTGGGAAGGCTGATGCCTTCTTCCCCACCTTGCACCTCTGTCACACCCAGTCACTGGTAACCCCACAGGGCTGTGACCCAGTTCTCCAATGAGTAGATGCTCCAGGGGTTTGCACCTGCCTGAGTCACAGGGAGAACTATGTCTTCTCAGCAAGGCCTCTGAACTATGCCACCATCCAGGAGGGGGAGCTGAGGCCTGACAACCTTGGGTGGTTAATGGAACCTGGGGTGGTTCACTCAGTTCCAGCCCTGCTCCTGATTGATGTTGCTGACACTTATATTTTTACAGAATTTGTGATTGTGAGAAGAATGAAATTTTATTAAACATTCTGTACTAGAAAATGCTAAAAAACAAACAAAGAAAAATAATAATTTGTGGTTCTGTTCTGGCTATATTACCCTGCATACCAGATGCTGTTTGAGTTCACAGAAACTGACTCAGCCCCAATCTGTGCTGCTGCTTGGAGCTGGTGTGTCTGTATCCACTGCAGTATGTCTTTGGATGGTTACAATTAGAGCTCACAATCAACAATCAGTTCCAGCCCCACCCATCTGCTCCTGTCTTAGGTATGATCCCCTGGGGCCTGGAGGCTTCTTAGGCTCACTAAAGCAGGTTTCTGGCTGAGCCTCACCCTGAGAGTATGCTTTCTTTGAGCACAGGTCTTCTATTCTCCATCCCTGCCATGCCCACCCAGGCAGGTACCACCTCAGGCATACCCTTTACTGATGGGGCCTGTGTTTCTATCCCAGATTTGTTCTGTCAGTGTCCACTAACAGAGAAGATGCCTGGCATTCTCTGGTTGCCTAGAGAGGTAGGAAGTGTCTGTCCAAAATATTCCCAGGGGTATGAGCCCTATTGTTCTTGCAGCTGCTGCTGCTGCTCTGTGCCTTGGGGCACCACCTCTCCCTGTCCCATGTGGTTCCTTCAGTCCACTGTCTTCTTCCTATTCCCATGCAACAGAATCAGCACAGACCTGTAACAGCCCATGCCCTGTCCACACCTCTCAAGAAAATGCCCAAGAATCTAGACTCCATGGGGCACAGGCTTCCAGACCTCAGGGTGAGAGTGGATGGGAGTGCTGGGAGTTTAGAATTGCAGGTAGAGAATATGTACAGTTTTATACAGTTTTATGGCTGGTGGGAGAGTGCCATGGCACCCTAGTAGTGAAAGAAGGTCCAGTTTTTAGAGGATCTCTCCCATGGGATAAAACAGGAGGATGTTTGAACTCTGTCCACTTGTTTGTAGAAAGTATATTGTGAGCCATTCTCATAGGGGAGGGAACTCCCATCCACTTGGCTATGGATTTTGTATCTATTGTTTTTATCCTTGGGGTTGCAGCTTGCCTCAGCAGGGTTGATGTGCGTTCTTCAACCTTCTCTCTTAGATCAGCTCCAAACCATCAGCTTACTTGCTAAACTTCTGTTCATTAACTATCCTTCTGGATTGGAGCCTCTGTAGAAACCTGGTTCTAGTCCAAGAATATTTTTAATTAAAGGCCATCCATGATCAGAAAGCATTAGAAGAGGACTTTCCTCTGTCTACATAAAACCTGAGTAACCTGATTGGGAATCAAAAGGGGCTTCTGACTTTCTTATTACATGGTAATGGGCCTGGCCCCAAGGTTATTTGATGCACAATACCTGTTCCTCGGGTTAATCTACAAATCAATCTGTTTTCACCAATCTACACATCCCCCACTAGGAATCATTTACTGTACCTACACATTCCACATTCTCTCCCCTCCCTTACAAAAATAATCTATAAAGGTCTCTGACCATCACTGAGACTTTGGCTAATCATTCTTGTGATTCCATGCATACTCATGGTATTTTGAACTAAACCTTTCTGTTATTAATCTATCATAATTGTGAATTGATTTCTCAGGGAACTAGATCAAAAGAAAAGGGCAGATTTTGTTGTGATCCCTACACCTCTTAAATAAAAGACTCGCATGGGCCTTCCCACATGGGTCACTCCACTCTACTGTCAGAGGTTTTAGTGCCTTTTACTCCTTCTTATTCCTATATGTGTAATTAATCCTGTCTTATCACTGATCTATGTAAGATATAAATTCATTCTTCAAATCTCTGAAATTAAAAACCCATGACAGAATTAAAATGCTTTCAACATAAGCTCTCAGCTTGTTTTAAAATAAGAAGTGAAAAAGTGTATGGACATTGTTTAATATATTTAGTCAGGGAAAATTCATAGCAAAGTTATAATTACTAACAATAAGAAATGATTTCAATATTCAAGTAACTTGATGTGCATATAAATTCAAAAGGATATCTAGCACATAGTAGGTGAGAGAATCAGATTACTGACCCACTCAAGTATAACTAGCCTTCCTAAGAAGGACTGAGTACAAGTCCCTTCCTGGAAACAGTGAACAGACCAATCCCTGCTTCTCTGACCCATTCCTTCCCACCTGACCAGGTAGAAGTGACCTGCCTAGGAAGAATCAAGTACATGTCCCTCCCAGAAAACAGTGAAAGGACCAATCCCTACCTCTCTGATCCCTTAAAATTCCCATCTACCATAGTCCATGTGTGGATTCCTTCCTGGCCAGGCATCTCACCCCAGCTATACCCAAGTGGAATAACAGCCACTTTGATCACACTTTGTTTTCCTTTCAACTCATGCCTCCAGAAATTATTTTTACCTTTTGGGTCCAGAACCTTTCATGCAGTGCTGTGACTCAGATGAAGAGAAGCCCCTTTAGGGGGCTGAAGCATAGAGCTCCAGTTATTGGTTTTTGCCATTAGGCAAAATGTAGATACTTCTTGAAACTTCACAGAACACTCTGAAGCATACTCTACTGCGCCCAGCTAAACAGACCATTATTTCCATGAGATGAAGGGGAAAAGGACACCCTCTGACCCTGCCTAAAAGTCATCCATATGTTGGTAAGGTGAGCTTTTGTCAAAATCCCCTTTTCTGAAATTCTTTTCTATTCCCCTTCCTACTTTAACTCCTCTTCTCCCCACCCTCTGTTTCTATGCATTTTTAAAAGCATTTGTATATAGTCTCTCGGTGTCTTTTAAAACTTCATTTCCTTCTCCCCATTTTAGGTCAAAAGTTCCTGTGGTCCACGTCTTTTCCAGTCACAGGATAACTTCGGCAAGACAGGCTTTTCTGTCTCATGTCCTACTGTGGGTCTAGACACTTCCAGCTGGTGCTCACACGCAGAGTCCAGGTCCTCTCTGACCCCAGACTCACCTGTCTATTGCCCTAATATGTGCATAGACCCCCTCCAGGTGGTTAATGTCACATGTAGAGACCAGGCCTTCTTTTGATCAAGGTCACATGTGAAGAGACCAGGTAATCTCCTGACCCCAGCCTCGATGAGCCAGGCTTATTTTTCCATTGCCCTACTGTGGGGCTGGACCATTTTAAGTGGTTCAAAGATCCAAAGTTCACCAGTCCATCACTCTGTCAGTGGTCTGTATCATTTTTCGGCTGACAGCCACACGTATAAGTCAGGTGATCTCTCGCTGTAGCCTTGGCCATTCTGCCCCTCCTTTTCCCATTTGCTACCTCCAGTTTTTGATATGGACACCTCTCAGTCATGAGTTCCCCTTTCTTCACCTTTAAGCTGTCTTTTAATTCAACTTTAAGCTGTCTTTCAACTCACCTCAAATCTCTACATATCTATCATGACCTCAAACCTCAACACCTCATTTTTTTTTCTGTAATATGCCTTGTCCTTTGTACAAACTGGACAATGGCTTATGCTGGCCTGAAAATGGCTCATTTAACCTCTCAATCATCACTAATCTCAATAATTACTGTCAGAAATTAGGCAAATTATTGGAAATTTTCTAGATCCAGGTTTTTCTCCTCCTCCAAAGCATTCCTTCTCTGTTCTTCTTGTGTAACCTCCCAGTTTCTCTTGGCATGGGTAACACTGACTTCTTCTGACCCCTCAGAAAGTTTATTTCTAACGTACATTGTTTATTCCTAACCTGGCGAAAGCACTACCTCTTCTATGCTTCCACAGACCATCCTGCTCTTCTCCAACTCCTCACTTACAATCTCTCCATTTTCGCACTCAAAACACCCAGTAAATTCCTCTGTGTGAGATACCTCACTTCTGTCTATAGCCTCTCAACATTTTCTGATTCTCATTTCCCTCCAATCCCCAAATCCATATCCTTCCCTTAAACAGTTCCCTATCGCTGCTCTCTCCATAACCCTCCACCGACTCTTGGCAACATGTGATAAAAAGAAAAAAATGGAGGAATTCCCCCAGGGGTTTCAGACCCCCAGCAATATCTCATTGATCTGGCCTTCAAGGTGTGGCAGTGCCTCTCAGTGCTCGAGTTATTGATTTTTGCCATTAGGCAAAACCTAGATACTTTTTGAAACTCCACAGAACACTCTGGAAAAAAAAAATCTCTTCCGCCAGACCGTGCTTTAAGTTCAGCAGACCTGGCTTTTAGACAAAGCAGTCAGCCTACAAAGGTCTTCATTGGAAGTCTGACATCCCAGGCCTGAAAATCTGCTTTCTCAGTCACTCCCAGCACCTAGGAAAATTCCAGGCCTCCTGAGCCTAGCTGCAAAAGACTGACAATCCCCGGTAAAACAGAATACCCCTGGATGCCATCCTGGAAAACTAAACTCTGGCTATTTTTGCCAGTGGAAGGTAAGCCAATTCCTTTTCTGATATAAAAGTCCTCTAAAATGGGCAGAGATCTCGGTGATGGGTATTACGATGTTCTCACACTTTTCCGTCTGGAACCTTTCAGTAGGCACTTTTTTCCCCCCTTAGGCTTATCATTACTAGTATTACTTGTGCTATTATTAAATCCCAAAACAGATGGCATAAGAGGAAGATCATATTTGGAAGAAAATTGCCTAATTTGTGATATTAGAAAAGGTAAATATATAACTTATGGTGTATAGGTGGTGAGGCAGGCTGAATAATGCCCTTGCAAAAATGTCCACATCGTATTGTCTAGAACCTCTGAGTATATTATTTTGTGTGGTAAAGAGGTATGAAGAATGCAAATATAATTAAGATTGCTAGGGCAGCACCTGTGGCTCAAAGGAGTAGGGCACCGCCTCCATATACCGGAGGTGGTGGGTTCAAACCCAGCCCCAGCCAAAAACTGCAGGAAAAAAAAAAAAACAAAAAAAACTAAACATCTAACCTTAAAGTAAGTTTACTCTGGATTATATCCAGGTGGGCCCAATGATTTAACTAAGGAAGAAGGAAAGAAAAGAGTTAGTGTCAGAAAGATGCTATACAAAAATGATTTGACAAAATTGCTAGTTTTGAAGATGGAGTAAAGAGCCATGAATTAAGGAATTCGGGTAACTTCTAGAAACTAGAAAAGACAAGGTAATACATTCTCCTCTACAACATCCAGAAATGAGTGCAGCCTTGCCAGTACCCGTAGTTTAGCTTATTAAGGCCTGTGTTAGATTTATGACCTCCAGAACTATTAGATAATACATTTGTATTGTTTTAAACTATTGAAACTGTGGTAATTTGCTACAGCAGCAATAGAAAATTAGCAGAGTGCTAACAAAAGTCAAGTGGTATTTTCTAAATAATAGAAACTTAGTAACCAATGTAATATAATGGTTAAGAGAAGTACTTTACTTTAGGGTTACAGAGTCAGATAGATTGAGTTTGAATCTTAGATTCACTTACAGACTATGTGGATTTTACAAATAACCTCATTGTGCCTGTCCATTTGTAAAATGGAATTCATTGTATAGACTTGTAAAGGTTAAATGCAAGGCAATAGTCCACTTCTAGGTATGTAGTAAGTGGTCAAAATTTATTACCTATTATTTTGTACACATTTGGCAAGGGAGGACCCTAAGTCACACAGGGGATGAGGGAAGATAATAATGAAAAAATAGGTCAAAAAGAAGAAATATGTGGAAGTAATTTTACCTTTCTCTCTGCTGAGTGTTTATCCAAGCTAGTAAGATAGCTACTGTACTAATGTTAAAGCTCCTGAAAAGCAAATGCCATAGGGGTGGTACCTGTGGCTCAGTGAGTGGGGCACTGGCCCCATATACTGAGGGTGATGGGTTCAAACGCTGCCCTGGCCAAACTGAAACAAAAATAATTGGCCATTGTTGTGGGCACCTGTAGTCCCAGCTACTCCGGAGGCTGAGGCAAGAGAATCTCCTAAGCCCAGGAGTTGGAGGTTGCTGTGAGCTGTGACATCACAGCCCTCTACCAAAGGTGACAAGACTCTGTTGGTTAAAAAAAAAAAAAAAAAACAGCAAATGATATATATAAAGCACTTGCATGAGTCACAGGGTCAGGATCAAGCCAAAGGAAACAAGAAGCCTGATTTCTTGATTTTTATGTTATGCCAATTTCATCTACTCAGCTAGATTGTAAATTTTCCAAGGATGGGACTCTGTCACATACTTCAAGTAGCCTGCACACTAACTCTGGCATAGGTTCAGAAAGCAGAGAAGTTCATGGAGTGCTTGTAATAAATGAGAATATCAGCAGTAGCAGCTACTCATCCCAATATGCAGTCAAAAGAAAAGCCCAAAAGCACTGAGAAATTGGTGGCCTCTGAAATAAACAGTTTTTTGTTATAGATTATCTTTTGAATTCATAGAAATAACTTTATTTTTTTATTTTTATTTTTTTTTTTTGAGACAGAGCCTCAAGCTGTTACCCTGGGTAGAGTGCCGTGGCATTGCAGCTCACAGCAACCTCCGATTCCTGGGCTCAAGCGAGTCTCCTGCCTCCGCCTCCCAAGTAGCTGGGACTACAGGCGCCCGCCACAACGCCCGGCCATTTTTTGGTTGCAGCCGTCATTGTTGTTTGGCGGGTCCGGGCTGGATTCGAACCCGCCAGCTCAGGTGTACGTGGCTGGCGCCTTAGCCCGCTGAGCCACAGGCGCCGAGCCTATTTTTTTTTTTTTTTTTTGATACAGAATGTCACTATGTTGCCCTAGGTAGAGTGCTATGGCATCAAAGCTCACAGAAACATCAAATTCTTAGGCTTAAGCAATTGTCTCGCCTCAGCCTCCCAAGTAGGTGGGACTACAGGTACCCACCACAGTGCCCGGCTATTTTTGGTTGAAGTTGTCATTGTTGTTTAGCAAACATGGGCTGGTTTGTACCCACCAACCTTGGTGTATGTAGCTGATGCCCTACTCACGTAGAAATGACTTCTGAGTTACCCACTATGCATAGACTTGTATTTTGTGATATCTAAAACTATGATATCTAAATTTCTGTATCAATATTTGAGAATCCAATAAAAATAAATCCATAACTTATTGAGGTGACAAAGAACCATATACATAGTAAAACAAGTCAAAATTAGGAAGTGTGGTCACTTTGGATTTCTCTAAGGAAACATACAGTCTCTAAAATTAGACATAGGGACATATGGTGGTTACTATCACCCCAAGTAATGAATCGTCCCACAACTCTGCTGTAAAATCATCAAAGGCTCCTCACTATTTCAGAATGCTTTATTAGAAAAACTTGGGTAGACTCTGGTAGAAAAGAAGTGTTATTAAATTCTGTAGATACTATGAATTGGGAGGACCCAGCATAGACAATGTAAATCTAATCATATGATGTATCAACTAAATGTTGAAAGACAGAAACATTTAGATAAAAATTCCATGAAACAGAGAAAGGCCATAAATGAGAATAAAAACAAGAGTTAGCACTGATCAGAAACTGGAGTGAAAATGATGAAAATCAGAAATGAACAAGAAATGACTAGGACAACTGCCACGAGCTGAATTGAGTTCCTTAATGACCCACTGGCTCATGTGTCTATGCATGTTCATGTATGCTAATGACACAGTATCTAACAAGAAACATCTAAATCCAAGCTTCTTTGGCAATTGATAATGAAGACTTACTAAGTTTCACATTGTAAGAAAACAGATATGCCTTTAAGGATATTCTTCAAACAGAAAATTTGTTGTCATGATGACTCTTCTGGGCCATGCAAAACACTGTTTGCTGGACTAGGTACTAGAGCAAACTAGGGCTCCAGAAAACATCTGGAGTCTCATCTATTATAAGTCCTTACTTCCCCTATCACGTTATAAAAGCTAGTCATGGAGATGCTGGAGAAAGCAAAGACAATGTATTCAAGATAAATCAGAGGTAGTGTGGACAAATCAGATGACTCTATTGATTAAAATTAACTATTTTATCACCTTTTTTAATAGTTCTAAAGAACAATATTGGAGTCCAGGGCATGAATAACTGGTTCAAATTTTTTAAGTATAGAATTACACAGGTTTGCTCTGGGGGGAGAGGAGTGCTCTGTTTATGTTTTATTTTCTTTCTTCTTTGATTCTTCTTATGGTTTTTGAGGAGCAAATGTTTTTCACAAGCCAATGAAGAGTGGCTCTGGAATGGTTATCTCAGCATATATGAGGAAATCATTAAAATTATATATTGACCTCACACCAAAAAAAATCTCAATTCACTGCATTTAGTGCATGAGAATCTTTCTTTGTAGCTTCTCTGATGATTCTGATGTACAGCCAGATTTAAGATTCAGCACTAAAGGTCTTCTCATCTCTCCTGAAGCATAACTGCTTGTTGAGGGTGTGGAAGCACGAAGTGGTGTGGAGATAAGTTGTGAGAAGAAATTATAATTATAAATAAATGAGATGCACACTGAGTTGATAGACACAAATTGCACTAGAATGAGTTAAGGAAATAATCACTCACATGGAGTCTTCTCTCCAACCATCAAATTTTCAGTAGCAAGGGGTAGATAAATGCAAACAGTGTTGAAAAACATTAACAGGTCTTTTGAAAACTGTGACATAAACTAGGATGCAGAGCATGTGGAGAGAGCAAATAAGGTTAGAGAGATTTAAAAAAACCTCTGAAAAAATAATTAATAATGTCTGAAGCAGGTGTGGTCTAATGAAATAAAGTAGGTTTAATATTTTCATAAGATCATCTACCATGATTCAGTTTTAGTCTTGGAGAACTAGAAGAAAATACATTTACAATATCCGTAGGTCTATTTTCTGATTCCTGTAATGAAATAATCCTTTGATAAGGAACAATGAACAATGTTGTACTTGAGAAGACATCACAATGAAAGGTATATTATCAGAATACTCAGGGAACTTTGTCAACATCTTGAATTTGCAATATATCAATACATCTCTAGGCACACTATTGTACCAAAACCCCAGGATATTCATGTGGCTTTCCACTGCCACAACCACTTGCTGTTTCTGTCTGATTGCCTCTGTTAAAAATGTATTATTTTATTTTATTTTTTATATTTTTATTTTTAACTTAAATTAATATGAGAGCACACATTTTTAGGTTAAATTGATTTCAATGTTAAGTTAAAGTCCAAGTTGTAATTGAGTCCTTCAGCTATAAGGCGTGCTGAACACCCTGATATCTGGTGCAGTCGTATAGCTTAGAACCTACCAATTGCCCTCCTTCCACACATGCTGCCTCTTTCCCCTCCCCCTTCCTAGACTATATTTGTGTTTCATCATTTGTGTGGGCTTGTAGTAGTCTATATACTGTTTTCATAAAAGTATTGAGTACATTAGATTTTTTTTTTCATTATTGACCTACTTTATTATGAAGAATGTGTTTCAATTCCATCAAGGTAAACATAAACTATGTAAAGTCTCTATCTGTTCTTATGCCTGACTAGTAATCCATATTGTACATATGCCATGGTTTGTTAATCCATTCATGGCCTCATGGGCATTTGGGTTGTTTCCATGATTTGGTAGTTGTGATTTGAGCTCCAATAAACATTCTGGCACAAATGTTTTTGTGGCTAAATGATTTTTGTTCTTCCAGGTAGATAACCAGCAATGGAATTGAAGAAACAAATAGAAGGTCAAATTCTGGTTCTTTAAGAATTCTCTATACTTATTTTTATAAAACTTGTATTAATTTGCAATTTCACCAACAGTGTAGAAGTGTTCCCTTTTCACCACATCCACTCCAGCATCTGCAGATTTGGGAGTTTATGATATGGGCTAATTTTACTGGAGTTAGGTAAAATCTAAGAATGGTTTCTATTTGCATGTTTCTAATGATTAGAGATCATTAGTATTTTTTCATTTGTTTGTTGGTCATTCTACTGCATTCCTTGAGAAGTTTCTGTTCATGTCTTTTGCCCACTTATAAGTGGGATTGTTTGCTCCCTTCTTATTGAGTAATTTGAGTTCACTGTTGATTCTAGTTATCAACAGTCTGTCAAATTTATAACATGCAAAAATCTTCTAACATTCTAAAGGCTGTCTGTTTGCTTTAGTTGTCGTATTCTTAAATGTGCAGAAGCTTTTTAGCTTGATCAGATCCCAGTAATATATTTTTGGTCTTGCTTCAATTGCCAGGGAGTTCCTCCTCATAGAACATTTTCCCAGGCCAATAACTTCAAGTGTTTTCCCTGTAATCTCTTCTAGTATTTTTTTAGTTTCACATCTTAAATTTAAATCTTTTATTCTGTGAGAATCAAGTTTTGTTGGTGGTGAGAGGTGTGGGTCCAGTTTCAGTCTTCCACAGGTTGCTAGCCAGTTCTCCCAGCACCATTGTTAAATAGGAAATCTTTTCCTAATGTATGTTTTTGTTAGGTTTATCAAAGATCAAATGATGATATGTGGCTGGGTTTATCTCTGGATTCTCTATTCTGTTTCACAAATCTACAACTCTAGTTTTGTGCCAGCACCATGCTATTTTGGCCACTATACGTTTGTAGTATAACCTGGAATCTTGTAATGTGATGCCTCCTGATTAGTTTTTATTTTTAAGTAATGTATTGGCTATTTGAGGTTTCTTCTGATTCCATATAAACCAAAGTACTATTTTTTAAAGATCTTTAAAGTATGATTGACTTTAGTGCTGTGATAGTAATTAAATTAAATCTGTAGATTGCTTTGAGTTATATGGATATTTTACTAATGCCGATTCTTCATAGTCATGCACATGGTATACTTTTCCTTTTGTTAACATATTCATCTATTTATTTTCTCAGGGTTTCATAATTCTCATTATAGAGATCTTTCACATCCTTTGTTAGATAAAATCCCTAATATTTCATCTTATTTGACACTACTATAAATGGAATAGAGTTGTTTTACTATCTTTTCGGCTTGAATATTGTTGGTATATATAAAAGCGAAGATTTATAAGTATTGATTTTGTATCCTGAGATGCTACTGTATTCCTTGATCACTTCTACAAATTTTGTAGTTGAGTCTCTGGAGTTTTCCAGGTATAAGGTCATGTCATCTATTAAGAGTGAGAACTTGACCTACTCTGACCTAATTCAAATGCTCTTGATCCCTTTCTCTTGCTTGATTGCAGTGGCTAGGACTTACATTATTATGTTGAATGGAAGTGCTGAGAATGGGCATCAAAAGTGAATACTCTCTCTTCCTATAAAATTTTATTTCATTATTTCTTTTAGAGATGTTGTGCCAGGATGATTACTAGATTGAAAAATATACATTTTTTTCATCTTCACATTTTAAAACTTTTTAAAATTTTTTATTAAATCATATTTTTATATACCACATAACACTTTTTATCATTGATTTGTTTCAACATTGTCTTCTTAGTTTATTTTTTGTTGTCAATTATTTTGATTTCCTCTCAATTTACTTTGATGTAGTTCACAGTTATTGTCTTTGTGGATACCATGAGAATTTCATGAACATTGTAATGTTATGACAACATAGCTTAAATTTATACCCACTTAGCTTCAATAGCATAGATAAGATTCTATAAGACTCCATTCTTTTTCTGTTATTGATGTTATAGGTTTTGTCTTCATATGTGTCCAATATCATAGACTACTAAAATTTTTATGTATTTATATTATAAGCAATATGGAAAATGAAAAGTGAATTTACAAAACAAAATTACCACAATACAGCATTTAATAATTGTCAAATATTTACCTTTAAGAGAGATTTTTTTTTTAATGCAGTGTCAGTTTACTGTTTAGTTTCCTTTTGCTTAATTTAGAAGGATCTGCTTTTACACTTCTTGCAAAGCAGGTATACTTGTAATAAACTTTATGATTTTGTCTATTCAATAATGTGTTAATACATGTATATTTTTAATAACAGTTTTTCCCGAATTAGAATTTTCAATTGACATATATATATGTATTTTATTTTCATACTTTAAAATATCATCCTACTATTTTCTGAACTCTGACATTCCTGAAGAAAATCAACTGATAATCTTATCAAAATGGCCAATACACAATGATTCAATTTATCACTTGTTGAGAGAAAATTATTATATTTTAAATAGATTTTATAATAAGAAAGTTATTGTATTTACTCATATATTTGCCATTTTCAGTGTTCTAGTCTACTGTGTAAATCTAGATATCTGAACTCTATTAGCTCTTGAGACCAGCTTCTTTCTGCTTGAAAGATTCACTAAACCATATCTTATATTCCAGGACTGCTGATGATACATTCTTTCAGCTTTTAAACTGTTGAAAATTTTTTTATTTTCTGTTCACTTGTATTTTTTTACTTAATTTCTAAAATAAAAATATTTTAATTTATTTTTAATTATTATGGATACATAGTAGTACATATTTATAGAGACATATGAAGTTTTAATACAGGCAAGCAAAGCATGCTAATTAAATCACAATAATTGAGGTAGTCATCACTTTAGGCATCTATGATTTCTTTGCGTTAAGAACAATAAAATTCCACTATAGTTACTTTAAAGTATACTCTATCTTATGGTTATTATAGTCATTTTTTGTACTATCAAATATCATTTATATTGATGGGAGATTGATGGCTGACCTAAAGGCAGCTTTCACCAGAAGTGCCCATTCAGAAGGAGAAAAGTTGGACTGAAGAAAATTTGGAGAAATAAAAATCTGGGAGTTTAACACAAGAAAAAGAAACCAAAGTGCCCAACATTCCTACTGAGAAATAATTGAAGGACAAAAAGGAGGAAGAAAGGGAACAGGTTTGAAGATACCTGCAGCCAAAAGGGACAGGAGACTCTTCAGCCTGTCAGCACATGGATCATCATCCAAAATGTATTGTATCTTAGGGCACAAATGAAACCTCAACAAATTGAAAATAATTTGAATTGTACCTTACATCTTCTCATATTATCATGAAATAAAACTAGAACTCAACTAATGGTGACTAAATAATGTTATGCTGAATAACAGTGTGGTCAATGAGAAGATAATGAAGGAAAGAATTATATTTCTCAAAAAATGACAATGAATCCACAAGTTATCAAAATCTGTGAGATATTGCAAAGGCAGTCTGAAGATGAAAGTTTATAGAATTATATGCCCACATTCAAAAAACAGAAAGAAACCAAGTCAAAAACCTAAAGTATCATCTCAAGTATATGGAAAAGGAAGAGCAATTCAATCCCAAACCTAGCAAAGAAAAGAAATAAACAAAACTACGTCATAAATAAATGAAATTAAAAACACAAAAATCATTTGGAAGATCAGTGAAACAAAAACTTGGTTCTTTCAAAACATAAATAAAATTTATAAACATTTTAACAGCCTGACTAGAAGTAGAAAAGTAAGATATATAATGACCTCAATCAGAAATGAAAAGAAGGAAAAAAAAGCAGATACCACAGAGATATGAAAGATCATTAACAATTACTACAAAAATTATATGCCCAGAAATTTGAAAATGTAGAGGAAATGGACCAATGCCTGAAATCACACCATGTTACTAAATTCAATGAGAAATAATAAATCATTTTCAATAGACCAGTATCAGGCACTAACATTACAACAGTAAAAATCCATTCAAAAGAAAAATCCTGCACTGGATGGCTTTACATAAAAATTCTACCAAACCTTTAAAAATAAGCTAGTATATATATTGTCTAATCTATACCAAGACATAAAGAAGGAAGGAATCATCCTCAAATATTCTACAAAGCAAATATCACTCTGATACCCAAGCCAGGAAAGGATCCAGCACAAAAAGAAACTATAGATGAATACCATTAATTAATGTCAACACAAAAATATTTAATGAGACCCTAGCAAACAGAACACAGCTACACATAAAATTTATACATTATGATGAGGTGGGCTCTATCCCTCAATTGAAAGATTGGTTAAACCTACATAAATCCATAAATGTAAGTTAACACATAAATAGAAGCAAAAAAAAATCTAATGATCCTATTAATAGATGCAGAAAAAGCATTTGACAAAATTCAGCACCCATTTCTGACAAGAACACTTAAGAAAAATAGGCATACATGACACATTTTTTAACCTTACAGGGACCTTCTACAATAACCCCAGAGCTAATATCATACTCAGTGGAATACAAGTGAAAACATTTCTACTTAGAATTGGAATAAGACAAAAATGTACATTACTGCCACAGCTATTCAACATAGTGCTGGATGTTCTAGCCAATGCAATCAGGCAAGGAAAGGAGATGAGGGGTATTTGAATGGAGACATCTGCCCTTTGCAAATGATCTGATCTTATACTTGCAAAATCCCAGGTCTCAATCACAAATCTTTTGGTAGTGACCTAGAAATATAGTAATGTCTCAGGATAAAATAATCAATGGGCAAAAATCAGTAGCATTCATATATGCCCATAACAGTGATGTTTAGAATTCAGAGATAAAATACTCTTCACAGTACTTCCAAAGAAAATAAAATACCTGGGAAAATACCTAACAAATACATAAGGGATCTCTGTAAAGGGAAGTACAAAATCCAGACAAACAAAATAGCACAAGACATTATCAAATGGAAGAACATACAATGTTCAAGCCTGGGAAAAACTACATTGTTAAAATATACATACTACTCTAAGCAATCAACAGATTTAATGTAAACCCAACAAAAATACCACCACTATACTTAGAAGAACTTGAAAAAAACAGCAACTCATTTTATATGGAACCATAAACAAAACAAAACAGAATAGCCAATGCAATTTTAAGAAATAAAAACAAATCAGAACACATCACACTAGCAGACTTCAGGTTATACTACTAATGTACAGTGATTAAAACAGGATGATAGTGTCATAAAAATAGAGATATAGATTTATGGAATATAATATAGACCCCAGAGATGAACCCAGCTACATATTGCAATGTGATCTTTGATAAATCAAAGAAAATAATGAATAAACTGGAGAGAAATAATCCTTATTTAAGAAATGACTCTAGGAGAACTGGTTATCCACAAGATGTTGAATACTAAACCTAGAACCACACCTCTCTCACCACTGGCAAAAAATGATTTTCACTGGATAAGATATTTAAACTTAAGACATGAAGTAATAAAAATCCAAGAAAAAAATTGTACAAAAAAACTACCGAAGGTATTGGCACAGGAAAAATAATTTATGTAGAAGACCACCTTGGCAATTGTAGCAACACCAAATATAAATGAATGGGGCAAGGTCAACCTAAAAAACTTTTGAACAGCCAATGGTACAACAAATAAACCAAACAGAAAACCTTCAGAATGGGAGAAGATATTTGCATGCTATGAATCTGGCAAAGTATTGATATCCAGAATCTACAAAGAACTCAAATTAATCAACAGGAAAATAGCTAACAATCTACTTTATAAGTGGGCAAGATGTTTGAACAGACACATCTCTGAAGAAGACAGGATGGCCAACAAATACATGACAAAATTTTCATCTTCTCTAATTATTGGAGAAATACAAATCAATATTACCCTGAGATATCACCTAACCCCATTTAGACTTGTACACATCACAAAAATCTCAAAGCTGAAAATGTTGTCATGGGTGTGCAGATAAGGGAACAATTTACATTGCAAAGTAATACAGCCTTTATGGAAAGAAGTATGAAGAGTCCTCTGTAAGCTAAATGTAGATTTACCATTTGATCTCTCAACCTCATTACTAAGTATCTATCCAGAAGAAAAACAATCATTTTATCAAAAGAACATTTTCACTAAAATTTTTATTGTATCTCAATTCACAATTGCTAAGATTTGGAAGCAATCTCAGTGTTCATCAACCCATGAATGGACTAATAGACTGTAGTATATATGTTACATTTGCCATTCTCTCACACACACACATAAACACACACACACACACACAAACACATACATACCATGGAATACTATTCTGTCATGAATAAATGGAGATTTTTACATTTTTTGTATTAACCTTGATTTGAAGCACATTCTTCTTAGTAAAGTAACAAGAATAAAAAAAGCAAGTATCTAATGTACACACTACTAATATAAAACCAATAGAAATCAACTACATGCCCACATGAGAGAAAAACACTAGTATATTCAAAAGGGGGAGGTGGGAGGAAGGAAAAGGGAGGATGGAGGTGGATTGGTATGCTCTCACCTAAAGTACACAATGTAAGGAATGTTGGGCTGTAGAGCACACCCCTTGGATGAAGGGCTCAACCACAGCTTGAACTTTACCTTAGAAATGCAAATGATGTAATCTAATCATGCCTAACCACATATTAATATGAAATTGAAAGAAATTGAAATTACAAAACATATAAAAATTAATATGATTCATGCTGTATAATTTTCCAGCTATATTTTGGCATCCATTAACAATCCCCAATTTATGCCTCTTCCCACAATGATTTCCAGCCTCTAATAACCATTCTTCTATACTCTGCCTCAATGACATTAATTGTTTTCATATTTTTCTCCCCATATAAGTGAAAACATAAGATATTTATGTTTATGAGCTTTGCTTATTTCACTCTACATGTTTTCCATTTGTGGTATTCCATTTGTGTTGTTGCAAAAGATGAAAATATTTAACTGCTTTTTTGTCTATATAATATTCTACTGTGAATATGTACTACAATTTCCTTATCTTTTCATCTCCTGATGGACTCTTAGGATATTTGCAATATCCAAATCTGGGATACTGCAAATAGTGCTATAATAAAAATAGGAGTGTAGATGTCTTTTTGATATATTTCCTTACAGTACACACTTAGCAGTGGAATTCCTGGATCACATTATAATTCTATTTTTACTTTTAGGGTTTTTTTTCCCCTAAGGAACATCCATACTGGTTTCCATAGTGGTGTCACTGATTTGCATTCCCACCAACAATGTATGATGGTTCCCATTTCTCTATATCCTTTTCAGCATTAATTATTTTCTCAAAGATATGGAGTACCATTTTAACTGTGGCAAGAAAATATCTCATTATAATTTTTATATGTAGTTTTTCCAGACTGATAATGTTGTGTATTTGTCCATGTATCTGTTGGTCATTTCTATGTCTTCTCTAGAGAAATGTTTATTTTGGTCATTTACTATATTTTAATAAGATTAATTTTTTTATTGTTGGGGAATCATTGATGGTACAAAGACCCAGATTAAACTGCTTGCATTTGCTGGGTATAGTCCCTGTAATAGTAGTGTCCCATCCCCAAGAGGTATGTCACATACCATGGCCCCACAACCCTCTCCTTTCTTCTCTCCACTACCCCATTCCCCATTCTCTACTCCCCATCACATACTAGCATCTATTGCCCTCACATCAGAATTGAACACATTGGATTCTTGCTAACTCTTATGATACTTTACTAAGAACACTGTATTTCAACTCCATCCAAATTAATACAAAGTCTGTTATGTCACCATCTTTTTCAGTGGCTGAATAATATTCCACAGTATATGTATACCACAGCTTATTAATCCATTGCTGCACTGGTGGGTATTTAGGTTGTTTCCATAATTTGGCAATTGCAAATTGAGCTGCAATTAACAATCTAGTGCAAGTGTCCTTATGATAAAATGATTTTTTTCTTCTGCATAGATGCCTAGTTATAGGATTGTAGGACCAAATGGGAGGTCTAGTTTGAGTTCTTTGAAGATGCTTCATATTTCCTTCCAAAAAAGGTTGTATTAGTTTACAGTCCCACCAGCAGTGTAAAAGTGTTCCCTTCTCTTCACAACCATGCTAGCATCTGCAGCTTTAATTCTTTGTGATGTGGACCATTCTCATTGGAGTTAGGTTATATCTCAGGGTGGTTTTCATTTACATTTCTCTGATAATTAAGAACAATGAACATTTTTTCATATACTTGATAGCCATTATTTTGTCCTTTTTGTAGAAGGTTCTATTCATCTCACCCAATAATATAAGGGATTTTTGACACTTTTTTCTTGCTAAATCTGAGTTCTCTATAGATTCTAGTTATCAAGCCCTTGTCTGATTAAAATATGCAAATATCTTTTCCATTCTGAAGGTTGTCCATTTGCTTTGGTTATTGTTTCCATAGCTGTACAGAAGCTATTCAATTTAATTAAATCCCCTTTGTTTATTTTTGTAGTTGTTGCAAATGCCACTGGAATCTTCTAAATAAAGTCTTTGCTCAGTCCGCCAACTTCAAGTATTTTCCCCACATTTTTAAAGGACTTCTATTGATTCATGCCTTATATTTAAATCTTTTGTCCCTCCTGAATCAATTTTAATGAGTGGAGAAAGGCGTGGGTCCAGTTTCAGTGATTTACACGTAGTTATCCAGTTCTCCCAGCATCATTTATTGAATAGGGATTCTTTCCCCCAGTGAGTGTTCTTGTTTGGTTTATCAAAGATCTGGTGGCTGATTTTAGTTTCATCTCCTAGGTTTCTATTCATTTCCAGATGCCTATGTCTCTGTTTTTGTGCCAATATCATGGCTTTTTGATCACTCTGGCCTTGTAGTACAGCCTACATTGTGGTAGGCTAATGCCCCCAGCCTTGCTTTTATTACTAAGAATTGCCTTAGCTATAAGGGCTTTTTTCTTATTGCAAACAAAGTGAAAAAATCATTTTTTCCAAATATTGAAAGTATGAGATTGGTATTTTAATGGGAATGGCACAGAATCTGTAGATTGCTTTGGGAAGTATAGACATTTTAAGAAAGTTGATTTTCTCCACATCCACGCCAACATCTCTGGTTTTGGGATTTTGTTATGTGGGCTAATCTTACTGGGGTTAGATGATATCTCAAAGTAGTTTTGATTGGCATTTCTCTGATCATTAAGGATGATGAGCATTTCTTCATGTGTCTGTAGGCCGTGCGCCTGTCGTCTTTAGAGAAGTTTCTCTTCAAGTCCTTTTCCCACCCTGAGATGGGATCACTTACCCTTTTGTTGCCAATACGCTT
>CAUYON010013599.1:0-24638 GCA_963573935.1 Arctocebus calabarensis
TTGCCTGGGGAGTCCTCCTCATATTCACCCAAGCCAATTCCTTTGAGAGTTTCCCCTGCACTTTCTTCTAATATTTTAATAGTTGCATGTCTTAAGTTTAAATCTTTCATCCAGTGAGAGTCTACCTTAGTTAATGGTGAGGGGCCAGTTTTAGTCTTCTACAGGTCGCCAGCCAGTTCACCCAGCACCATTTGTTAAATAGGGAGTCTTTTCCCCACTGAATGTTTTTAATTGGCTTGTCAAAGATCAAGTAACGGTAAGTAGATGGATTCATCTCTTGGTTCTCTATTCTGTTCCAAACATCTACCTCTCTGTTTTTGTGCCAGTATCATGCTGTTTTGCTCACTATCAATTTATAGTAGAGTCTCAGGTCTGGTAGCGTGATTCCTCATGCTTTGATTTTATTTCTGAGTAATATCTTGGCTATTTGAGGTTTTTTCTGATTCCATATAAAACGAAGTATTATTTGTTCGAGATCTTTAAAATATGACAATGGAGCTTTGATAGGAATTGCATTAAAATTATATATTGCTTTGGGCAATATAGCCATTTTAACAATGTTGATTCTTCCCAGCCATGAGCATGGTAAATTGTTCCATTTGTTAACATTTTCAGCTATTTCTTTTCTTAAAGTTTCATAGTTCTCTTTATAGAGATCTTTCACGTCCTTTGTTAGGTAAACTCCCAAATATTTCATCTTCTTTGGTACTACTGTGAAAGGAATAGAGTCCTTGACTGTTTTTTCAGTATGGCTCTTGTTGGTATATAAAAAGGCTACAGATTTATGGGTGTTGATTTTGTAGCCTGAGACATTGCTGTATTCCTTGATCACTTCTAAAAGTTTTGTAGTAGAATCCCTGGTGTTTTCCAGATATATAATCATGTCATCTGTAAAGAGTGAAAGTTTGATCTCTTCTGACCCTATGTGGATACCCTTAATTGCCTTTTCTTCCCTGATTTCAATGGCTAAAACTTCCATTACGATGTTGAATTGCAAGGGAGACAATGGGCAACCTTGCCTGGTTCCTGATCTAAGTGTAAATGGTTTCAATTTAACTCCATTTGGTACAATATTGGCTGTGGGTTTGCTGTAGGTGGTCTCTATCAGTTTAAGTAATGTCTCTTCTATACCAGTTTTTTTAAGTGTTCTGATCATGAAGGGTTGCTGGATATTGTCAAAAGCTTTTTCTGCATCAATTGAGAGAATCATATGGTCTTTATTTTTTAATTTGTTTATATGCTGGATTACATTTATAGATTTACGTATATTAAACCAGCCTTGAGACCCTGGGATAAAGCCCACTTGGTCATGGTGTATAATTTGTTTGATGTGTTGTTGGATTCTGTTGGTTAGTATCTTGTTAAATATTTTTGCATCTATATTCATTAGTGATATCGGTCTATAGTTTTCTTTTCTCGTTGGGTCTCTCCCTGGTTTAGGGATCAAGGTGATATTTGCTTCATAGAATGCATTGGGTAGTATTCCTTCTTTTTCTATATTTTGGAAAAGGTTTAGTAATATAGGTACTAATTCTTCTTTAAAAGTTTGGTAGGATTCTGACGTGAAGCTATCTGGTCCCAGGCTTTTCTTTTTAGGGATATTTTGTATAGTTGATCCTATTTCAGAACTTGATATTGGCCTGTTCAACATTTCCACTGCATTCTGACTAACTCTTGGTAGGTGGCGTGCTTCCAGACATTGGTCAATTTCCTTCAGATTTTCATATTTCTGAGAGTAAAGTTTCTTGTAATATTCATTAAGGATTTTTCTTATAAATTGAGGCGCAGTCTGGTTGGGCGCATAAATATTAATAATTGAAATCTCATCATATTGAGTGGTACCTTTAACAAATATGAAATGCCCATCTTTATCTTTCTTTACTTTGGTTGGTTTAAAGCCTATTGTATCTGCAAATAAGATCGCGAAACCTGATTTTTTCTGTTTTTCACTTGCCTGGAATATAGATGACCATCCCTTCACCTTGACTCTAAATTTATCTTTTAAACTAAGGTCAGATTCTTGTATGCAGCAGATATCTGGCCTGAGTTTTTGTATCCAGTCAGCCCACCTATGCCTCTTTAGAGGACAATTTAAACCATTCACATTAATTGAAAGTAATGATAAATCTTTAGAAAGTCCAATGGACATTTGTAGTCCTTTCATCACTGTGAAAGATGAAATTTGATAAATAGTTTCTGGGTGAGTTTACTTTTATGGTGGAGGTTTGCACTGGTCATTGTGGAGGATAGGTCTGAGAATATCCTGGAGAGCTGACTTATTTATAGCAAATTTCTTCAGCATGTGGATGTCGTTGAAGTATTTAAATTCTCCATCGTAAATGAAACTCAGTTTAGCTGGATATAAGATCCTGGGTTGAAAGTTCTTTTGTTTTAGGAGATTAAAAGACAATGACCATTCTCTTCTAGCTTGAAAGGTTTGATCAGAGAGATCTGCAGTGATTCTAATATTCTTCCCCTTGTAGGTAATGGATTTCTTACATCTGGCTGCTTTCAGAATTTTCTCCTTCATATTAACTTTCGTGAACTTAATTATGATGTGCCTGGAGGATGTCTTATTTGGGTAGGGTCGTGCTAGGGTTCTGAAACTGTCTGTTATCAGAATTTCAGAATCTCTTGGCATGTCTGGAAAGTTCTCTTTCATAATCTCATAAAGAAGAGACTCTGTGCCTTGTGATGCCACTTCATCGTTTTCAGGTATCCCTATAAAGCGAATATTGTTTTTCTTCAAGTTGTCCCAGAGCTGTCTGAGAGAATGATCCATTTTTGCCTTCCATTTCTCTTCTTCTTTGGAAGTTTGGGAGCATTTGAAAGCTTTGTCTTCCATGTCAGAAATCTTTCTCCTGCTTGCTCCATTCTGTTACTGTGGGATTCTACTGCATTTCTCAGATCTTTGAGGGCTGCAACTTCTTGTCTCAATGTGTCAAAATCTTTGGTCATTTTGTCTTTGAATTCATTGAATTCTTGAGACATCTTTTGGGTCATCTTTTGGATTACTGCTTGAAATTCTAATTCCATCTTTTTCTCTATTCCAATGATCTTATTTGCTATCCAGATTCTCACTTCGACTTCTGACATCTCAGCCATTTGCTTATGCAATGGATCTTGTGCTGTGTCTGCCTTGTCATTCTTTGGAGGAGTTGATCTACTCTAATTATTCATCTTGCCAGAGTTTTTCTGTTGATTCCACCCCATGATTGTTTTTCACCATTGCCTCTGGCCATCCTCAGTGTTAGGAAGGATGTGTCTCCAAGATTAGACTCCAGTGGGTTCACTCTATTGTTGCTGGAACTTTGTAGGGAGTGACCCTGTGTAGATCCTTTGGGACTGTCCCAGCCAGGGAGTTCTGGCTGCAGGAGCATCTCTAGAGTGGGGCACGTCTGGATCAAGCAGCAGGGTGGGGGATGGTGCACATGGTTCTGGGAGTGCTAGGTGCCCGGTGACTTTGGCCAAGAGAGGCCACGGCTCCAGCAGGCTCTGGCCTGGAGGAGGGCTCCACGCAGAGGCAGAGAGGGCTCTGGAGGGACTGTCCTTGTCCCATGGCTTCTGGAGTCCCTGGCCCGACCAGTGGGGCAGTGCACAGGCAAGGAGGGTACGGGAGGGAGGATGCAGGTTGCACAGTTCCTGTAGTCCCTGGCCAATGGCAGGCATGCTGAGGCCCGGCAGGCACAGGGTGCAGAGCCACGTGGTTGCTGGCAGAGTCCCTGGACATGGGGGGTGGTTTGGAGGCCCTGCAGATGCAGAGGTCCTGCCTGTGTGGGGCATGGGGCTGTGCAGTCACTGTGGGATTTCCTGGCCAGCAGGGGACCTGCGGAGGCCCTGCAGGTGCCAGGCACAGGCCTGCATGTTCACTTGGGGAGTCCCTGGCTGAGGGTGGGCCTGCAGAGGCCTGGCAAGCACCCCACAGTCGCTGGGGGAGTTCCTGACCAGGGGTGGACCTGCGGAGACCTGGCAGGTTTGGAGTGTGGGGCCACACGGTCCCTGGCAGATTCCCTGGCCGGGGAGAGGGAGGCTCGCCGTGGTCCCCAGAGTCTTTTCCCGATGGGATGCTTGTTCCAGCAGGAAAGGAGGGGGAAGTGTTGCTCTAGAACCTCCTCCCTCAGTCTCAGTGGGGGTTAGGCCTCTCTTTCATCAGGTAAGGGAGGAAGGGTATACTCTACGTTCAGAATGGTAGGGAAAACTTTAATTCAGTTTTTCTGCCTTGCAAGAGAGTGTTCAGAGTCACATCAGGGTCGCTCTGGGGGATGCAGACCCCAGTTCCCACAGCACTCTTCCTTAGGGTGAGACAAGAGGTCCACAGTTCACTGCTTGTCTGTAGAAAACCTGCAGGAGCAAACAAAGAAAAAAAAGAAAGGAAACAAAAAAGCAAAAAACCCACAGCTTTCTCGGGGGAGGGGATGGACACTTTTCCTTTCAGATGAATTTTGTACCTGTAGCTTGCTTTCTTGGAGTCACAGCTTGCCTCAGCAGGGGTGACCTGCAGTTATCACTTCTCTCTCTTGGCTAGGCTCCCAGTCTTCAGCTTAATCGCACAGTTTCTGGAGGTTATTTTTCCTTTTGGACAGGACCCTCTTTCAGGAGCTGCTTCTAGTTGGCCATCTTGCTCTGCCCCCTAGGTATTTTTATATACTTATTTGATATTTGTGTATTTTCTTGGTCATCAAGACATCAGGAGGTGTCTATCAGAGCTTTTCCCATATTTTAATCAAGTTTTCTGTTTTCTTCTTAAATTTTAAGAGTTCTTTGTATGCTTCAAATAATAGTCTTTTATCTTGTATGTCTTTTGGAAATATTTTTTCTTAGTCTGTGTCCTGTTTTCTCATTCTCTTAATCCTGGAGACCTATCTGAGTAATTCATACTAAGGTATAAGTGTCTCACATCATTTTTTTTTTTAAGAGGACTGTGGGGAAATGACAAAGCTTAGGAAATAAACTTCCAGTGATAGGATTTAGGGCCTTATGATATTGAAATGAAATGTTTTGGGGAAAAGACTTTTTTTTATAATCATTCTCTCAAAATATTGGTGGCTATAATATAAAGATACAGCCATGTGTTTGTTTATTAATAGAATTCCAATTTCCTACTACTGTTTGTTTGACACTTGAGATATCTTATATCCACATAAAAGGGAATATGACTTTATCAGCTGATAGTTATCTTAAAAACTCATCTTAAAATCCTTTCCTAAATATAAATATATTCAAAAGGGAATTAAATAACTTCATGCTTGAGAGAATTGTAATTTTTTTTGTTGTTGTTTGCAATGGAAACTCAAACCAAATGAACTTACACACACACAAAATAAAATCTGTTGGGTGTACATCTGTGAATGATAAGAGGACCCTGTTTCTGAAGAATGCTGTTCCATCATTCAGTGCTACTTTCTCTTTACTTACATTATTTTCAGGGAGGAATTCCTCAAATATTGGGAAATATAACTTATAGCAACAAGCTTGTGTGCTTACAGATCACAATCTAAAAGAGAGAACCTAAAGCTGTCATTGTGTATATAGTAAATTTCACTGAAAAATATGATTGGATACCTTGCATAATGTGGCCCAGAAGATGAACTTTGTTCAATTTGTGGTCATCTGCCTACCTCTGTGGGGTCTAGGATGTGTTAGGTTCAACTCCACTTGAACTATAAACATTCGCTACCGTCAAGTAAGAGGAAATTTTTGTTAGGAAAAAGGTGTGAGGAGCTCTAAATAGCAAAACCGACAGATACTGTGGTTTGTACATTCCTTATCTTGACTTCACATTATTCACTCCTTATCTTCACAGTGCTTATCAAAAACAAATTCTTGCTTCAAGCAACAGAACACTTTGGTCAGCTGCTGTAAGGTACTTTTCTCACTGAAATTAAAGACACATTCTTTATGTATGGAGAAAGTTTGGAGAGCTAACAAAGAATGAATAAAGCATTGTTTTATATATTAAACTTCTATTATTAGGCTTCTAAGTTTGTTTGCTCTATTGAAAATATTTATTTTATAGTAGAACAGTGAAATAAGAAATGTTCATTATTTTTAGTACAGTTTGATAATTTTTGTGTAGTTGGTTTTCTTTGCCTGGTAACCAGGCAACATGAGTTGTCAGAGGAATGAACTATGAAGACTAAAAGTTAAACCTTTAAAAATCACTTCCCCATAATTAACATTTTCTATGTCAACCAAGTTCTTTTTTATCTAAATCCTCAAACATGAACAAAACCTCAAGATTGAATAATATATTTTAAACAGGACTTATTTTATTTAGCTATCATTTAGAAAATTTTAGTCATTTTTTTCTTTACTTATGCTATTTTTGCACTGTTTCTTTGAAGAGCTGGGGAAATAATTTCTTACAATACCGATACGATGTAGCACTAAGCCAAAGGTTCTGGGTTGAAAACTATTTTTCCAATTACAAGTTTGTGACCTTAGGTAGATAACTTAACCTCTGTGATTTCCAATTTCACTGTAAATTTGAAATAATACAACTGAAGTAACCTCATAATTGGGAGGATTCAGTGAGATAATGCTTACAAATCACTTGATATATGCCTTGGTACTCAATGAACGTTTAGTCAATGTTAGTTTATATTAGCTATGTTAATACTTATCTGTTCAGAGATGCAGAGAATTTCTGACGAGTAATTATTAATGTTAATACCCTGCTTAGGAGGATCTCTGCCTGGGGTCTGGAGCTGTCTTATAGGACCTCTGGTTCCAGAGCAAAGGTGAGTATTCAAAGGTGAGTACTCATTTTATATTCAACTCTTCTGCAGGAACTAGAGGTGTGAAATGAAGAGATAATCTTAATTAGATGCTCCATGAGCAGTAAGTGGATGTAATTCAGAAAGAAGTATGTGTATAATTTGGGTAAAATGTAGATTTTGGAATAAATTTATGTGAAACGTTTATATATTGCTGTAGAATCCATTATAATTTTCTTTTTTTTCCAATAGTTTTATCCTATTTTTTTCATTTGTATGTAGGTTAATTTATATTTTGTATCAATTGTCTTAGTTTAATTTCTTCTGCTGTAACAGAATACCACAGACTAGATAATAAATAAAGAAAATAAGTGTATGTAGCTTATGGTTGGGAAGTCCAAGAGCACAGTGCCAGCCTGAGGGCCATCGTGCTGTATCCTGACATGGTGCCAGAGCAGGACAGCATACAAGACAGAGGAGGACCAGTAGGGGCTGAACTTACTCTTTTTCCAGGAGCCCACTCCTGCAGTAGCTAACCCACTTTCATCATAATAAGATCAATCCTGTCTGCCTTAATCACTTCTTACAGATTCACCACTCTACACTGTTTACAATGGCAATTCAATTTCATCATGAGTTTCGGAGGAGTCATTCAATCAAAGCACCAACAAATCATGAATAGAATTCATCTGTTGTTGTTTTAACATGTAACTTTGATATTTCAAAAAAGAGAATTTTTCCATTAATTTATCGGTGCACATGCAATGCAACATGAACCAGAAACAGACAAATTTGGGAATTTTTGTAATCCACTTGAAGTTTTATTGTGCTACACTCAACTAGGTTTTAAGTTTGTGGTATAAACGAGATTGCAATATATTTACTTACCTTGCACAGTAGAAACTTTTTACAAATATTTCAGAGTATATAAATTTTATGTAAATGAGCATATAATTTACAAGTATAATTTTATGTTTTCCTCACCCAAAATTATTTATTAAGTGTCTTGCATGGGCAATAAATTGGGTGACATGTCAGAATATTAAAAACTGAAAAGACGAGCGGCTCCTGTGGCTCAGTGAGTAGGGTGCCGGCCCCATATACTGAGGGTGGCAGGTTAGAACCTGGCCCTGGCCAAACTGTATAAAAAATAGCCAGGCATTGTGGTGGATGCTGTAGTCCCAGCTACTTGGGAGGCTGAGGCAAGAGAATCAATCGCCTAAGCCCAAGAGCTGGAGGTTGTTGTGAGCTGTGATGCCATGGCACTCTACCTAGGGCGATAAAGTAAGACTCTGTCTCAAAAACAAAACAAAACAAAACAGCCCCAAAACTGAAAACAAAACAAAATGAAACAGATTGTATTGAGTAATGTAGTGAGCAATGCCCTCAATAATATTTTTATGTTGAATTCAAAGATAGATTTTATCTCTGTGTATTTTACAGACAAACACAAAAGTTACAATATTAAGGAACAATTCAATGATAATGACACTGTGAGGGAACAAACTTCTTTACTTAAGAACATGATATTTCTTGGCTAAAACACCAAAGGCACAGGTAACAAAAGAAAAAATAAACAAACTTTACTTTATGAAAATTAACAACTTTTGAACATCAAAGGATGCTAACAGCAGAGAGAAAAGGCAAGCAACAGAACAGGAAAAATATGTGCAAATTATATGTGAGGTTAATGTGCAAAATGTATAGACAACTCCTAAAACTCAACCACAACAACAGAGAGATTAAAAAATGGGGATAGGACTTAATAGGCTTTTCTCCAGAAAAGATATATGACCAATAAACATGAAAAGATGCTCAGCCTCACTAATTATTGGGGAAATGCAAGTCAAGATTTCAATGAGTTTCTACTTCACAGCCATTAGGATGGCTACCAGTAAAAAAAAAAAAAAAAAAATCAGGAAATAGAAAGTATTGGCAAGGATGTTAAGAAACAGGGACTGTTGGGCACTGTTGCTATGTATGTAAAATGGAACAACCACTGTAGAAACAGTTTGGGAGTTCCATAAAATTAACAATAAATTTACCATGTAAACCAGAAATCCCACTTGTGAATATACACATTGAAATAGGGTCTTGAAGAGAGATTTTATACACCTATGTGTACAGCAGTATTATTTACAATAGTTGAAATTTGGACTTAACACTTAAAAGTGTTCATCAACAAATAAGTAATAAGCAAAATATGATATATACATACAATGGAATATTATTCAAGCCTATGACAGAAAATAAAGAAATTCTGTCATATGCTATATCATGGATGAGCCTTGAGAAAATTATGCTAAGTGAAATAAACCAGCCACAAAAAGACAAATATTACATCATTCTACTTATATGAGGTGTAAATCATAGAGTTAGAAATCATAAGAGAAGAAAGTGGAATGGTGGTTGCCAGGAGCTGGGGTGAGGAGGAAATGGGAAGATGCTGTTTAATGACTAGAGAGTTTCAATTTGTAAGATGAAGAGTTCTGGAGATAGATGCAGTTATGGTTTCACAACAATATAAATGTGCTACCTTAAAAATGTTAAGGAGATTAGATTTTATATGTATTTTAACCACAGTAAAAAGATTGAAAAAAGAAAAGATGATCTTCCAGCAATCTAACTATTAATAGATTCTAAACTTATTTTAAGCTGTCTTCTAACCACATCATTTCTTTTATCAGGATTTTTTTCCCAACTGAGCTTTGTTGGAAATGAACCAAATTTATAATCTGACGAGTTAAAGAATAATGCCATTTTATGTTTTGAATTTCTTTCGTATTTGAATATAATGTAAATTTGCTCTTCTGATTTTTAGCTGGTTTAGGCCAGTCTTATGTGCAATTATTCTGAATTTGTGAAGGTTTATTACACAGCTTACATTTTTTTCAAGTAGCTTTGTGGAAGGTAATTATCTTCTGTTTGCAAACATGAGCTGTGATATCAAGACATATGAAATCTGACATTTACCAGTGACAGCTTCTGACATGGTTTTCATCATTGATTTTCCTCCCCTCTTTCACTTTCTCTAGCTGTATTTTTTTTTTATTACAGATGCATGGAAGGGAAAAATTCTGTTTATCTTTTACAACATATTGTGAACAATGGTGCTAGAAGAGTCATCTTAGAATGTAGGTGAGGGGAGACTTCAAGATGGCTGACTAGAGCACTCCACACTCATCTCCTCCACAAAGAAGGAACAAGACAGAGACTAGATACTATTGAATAGAACTTCTAAAACAGAATATTAGAATTAAGCAGGAAAGTGACAGAGAATTTCTGAGGTACAGAAGGAGAGGAAAGTGAAACAGTTTGCTTGGCTGAGATCAGCTTGAAGCCAGGGGGAATTCTCTGTTGTGAAGAAAAAGTAATCCAGAGGTTTCCCAGTGGTCTCAGGGCCCACCAGAGTCAAGTGTCTCTACCCAACTAGCTGTGGCATAGCATATTTTGAGATCCAGCTCCACCAGACTACATCATGCCCTGCTAATCTCAACATTCCTGGAAGCCTGATGACATTTCCTCCACATTCACCCTAAGGGCTGTAGCAGCATGATGTTAGCTGGACCTAGTAATGTGCCTAAGTCCCCAGAACTCTAGCCCACTCAGTATTCTACAACCCTAGAGAAGGGCAGTGCAGTACACCAAGCAGGCTGACCCCAGGACAAACGGAACTGAAGTGCATGCTCTCCAGAGCCTGAGAGATCCCTGCCTGCAGATGCTGCCATTTACAGCAACTTTGCCCCCTCCAGCAGAAGGGCCACTGCATATGTGTATGTACCTTCAGGGACTAGCCTGCTTAGGTACAGTGTTTGGACCTGAGGACAGGCTCAATCTGCCTCCCATTGCCAGCTCCTATGCACATCTTCTCGGGGGTTGAGGACAGGCCAATTTCATCTGCCACTACCACCTGTGTGCACATTCCAGGTCCAGAGACCAGTCTGTTCAGCTTGTAGCCACTGATGCCACTGGCACTTACCTGCATGAACCACTTGCGGGTCTGGGGACTGGCCTTCCCCATCTTCTACTATGCCTGATGGCATCCTGTGTATGCTGCTTAAGGGCCTGAAGATTGGCTTGTAGATGCTACTGCCACCACAAATGCCATAGATGCCGTATAAGGGTCTAAAGGACCCTCCCACTCCACCCACCACTGCCATTGATAGTACCCAAGCAAGCTACCTGGAAGCCCAAGGACAGACTTACCTTGACCCGTCACCACTGACACCTACAAATGCCACTGGGGGCTGAAGGATGGATGGGCAGTCCTCTCCTACTAACACCAACATTGGGGTCCACCTGGTATCCTGATCCCCAGCAGGCTCCACTAACAACCACAGCCTAAGCCACTTTGGAAATCATAGACATTGCTGACACTGATAATAGCGGAGGAAGTCATTTGAAGACTATCTACTGTGTTCACCCAGAATCAATGTCAAAGAACTCTACTCAACCAACACAATAGATATATCTATAGGGAAAAAGTCTTTCCTTACAGAAGCCAACCCATAAAATTAGAAAAAATAGCTATAATATCAGATGTATAAATATCCAAGTAAGGTCATAGGAAACATGGCAGCTCCAAAGGAGCACAATAATTCTATACTAACAGATTCCCCTAAAAAGGAAATCTATGAACTGCCTAAGAAATCATTCAAAATAATGATATTTTAAAACTCAGTAACTTTGTAGAAGAAGTTTTGGGGATTCCTTCTCAATGTTATAGAATAATTTCTGTAGTATAGGTATAGGTTCTTTGTAGGTTTGGTAAAATATAGGTGTGAAAACATCTGGTCCAGGACTCTATTTTTTTATTAGAAGATTTTTTTGTTGTTGTTGCTTCAATTTTGATGCTTGACATTTGGTCCGTCCAGGAGTTCTTTTTCTTCATAATTAAGCCTAGGGAGGTGTGTATTTCTAAGAACTTGTCCTTGATATGAAAGCCAGAAAAGGATACAAATAAAAAGAAAACTACAGACCAATGTCCCTTATGAATATAGATGTAAAAATATCTCAACAAAATCTTAGCAAACTGAATAAAACTACACATCAAAAAATAATCCATCATGACCAGTTGGGCTTTATCCCAGAGGTGCAAGAATGGTTCCACATGCACAAATCAATAGATGTAATTCACCATATACCTAGATGCAAATACAAAGACCGTATGATCTTTCCAATAGGCACAGAAAGAGCATTTGAACATAGACACAGAAAATTCAGCACCCTTTTATGATAAGAATACGTAAAGTTGTATAGGTGGGACTCAAAATTATAAAGGCCAAATATGACAAATCCACAGCCAGCATTGTATTAAACAGGGAATAATTGAAAGCATTCCCACTTAGAACTGGAACCACGCAGTGTTGCCCACTTTCACTTCTTTTCAACACAGGGCTAGAAGTCCTACCCAGAGCAATCAGGCAAGAGAAGAAAATCAAGAGTATCCAAATGGGGAAAGAAGAGATCCAACTATTGCTCTTTGCTGACAATGTGATCTTATATATAGAAAATCTCAAAGATTCAACCAAGAGACTCCTGGATTTGATAAATAAACTCACCAAAATTTCTGGTCACAAAATCAATGTACACAAATCGGTAGCTTTCATTTGCACCAACAACAGTCAAGCTGAGAAATCAAACACACCTTTTATAGAAGGAACAAAGAAAAAAATACCTAGGAATATACCTAACTAAAGAAATGAATGTCCTGTACAGGTAGAATTATGAAACATTGACGAAAGAAATCACAGAGGATGTAAACAGATGGAAAAATCATATCATGGTTATGGATCAGCAGAATCAATATTGTTAAAATGACGATACTATGCAAAGTTATTTACAGATTTAGTGCAGTGCCCCATTAAAATACCATTGGCATTCTTCACAGAAATAGAAAAAAAAAATCATCCTAAAATTTGCAGAGACTGAAAAAGAAGCTAAATAATCAAAGCAATACTGAGCAAGAAAAGCAAATACATGATATTACCTGACTTCAAAATTTACCACAAAACTACAGTAATGAATACAACAAGGTACTGGTATGAAAACAGGCACATGGGCCAAGGGAACACAATAGAATACCCTAAAATAAATTCATATATTTACAACCAACTCGTATTTGACAAAAGGGGCAAAGAACATACCTTGGGGGAAAGATATCTTTTCAATAAATGGTGCTGTGTAAACTGGATATGCAACAGAATTAAACTAGACCATTATCTCTCAGCATATATAAAAATCACATAAAAATGGAAAAAAGAATTAAATTTGGGATCCCAAAGTACAAAATTACTTGAAGAAAACAAAAGAGAAATGTTCCAGGGCATGGGTCTAGGCAAAGATTTTATGACTAAGTCTTTAGAAGCATAAGCAACAAAAACATACAAAAGAGACTACACAAAAACTAAAAATCTTCGCAGCAAAAGAAAAAACAGGAGTGAAGAGATAACCTGTAGAATGGGAGAAAAGATTTGCAAACTATTTATCTGAGGAGGGAGTAATGTCAATAGTATATAAGGAACCAAAACATTTCCACAGCAAAAAATGAAATAATCCAATTAAAAAATAGGCAAAGGATTTGACCAGATATATTTTAAAAGAAGACATATGAATGTGAACAAGTATATGAAAAAATACTCAATATTACTAATTATCAAGGAGATGCAAATCAAAATTACAATGATACATCATCTCACCCCAGTTAAAATAGCTATTATCAAGAAGACAAAAGATAATAAATGCTTGCAAGGATGAGAAGAAAAGGGAACTCATACACTGTTGATGGTAATGTAAAACTTTTATAGTCATTGTGAAAAAATTATGAAAATTTCTCAAAAAATTAAAAATAGAACTACCACACAATCCATCAATTCCACTACTGGGAAAGCAAATTAGCATGTCAAAGTGCTACCTGTGCCCCTATAGGTCTACTATAACAGTTCATCACTACTATTGCAGCAGTATTTATTCCCAATAGCCAAGATATGTATAATTGAATCAACCTAAGTGTTCATCAGCAGATGAACATATAAGGAGATTTTGCTGGGTGCAATAGCAACTTTCTGTATTCCCAGCTACTCAGGGGGCTGAGATGGAAGGATTGCTTGAGCCCAGGGGTTCTGGACTACAGTTTTTTGATTGATTGTTCTAAGTTCAGCATCAATATGGTGATATCCTAGGGATGGGGGAAAATCAAATTTCTTAAGGAAGGGTGCTCTGGCTCAAGTTGGACACTGAGCTGGTCAAGGTTCTTATGATTGATCAGTAGTGTGATCATGATTGTGAATAACCACTGTGCTCCAACCTGGGCAACATAATTATCCCATCTCTCTCTTTGTCTCTGTCTCTCTTTCATTTTTTTTGTTTCAAAATATAAAATGGGTACAAATGCTTTTTTTACATGGATAGATTTTATAATGCTTAAGTCAGGAATATCAGTGTGGCCATCACCTGAATGAGTGTTCATTGTACCTATTAGGTAGGTTTTTAGCATTCTCTTCCTCCTCCCTCTTCTCTTGATTTTGAATGACTTTTAACTCTCTCTGTGCCCAGGTGTGCACATTAATTAGATCCAAATAATTAGATAGTACATGTTTTTTTCTATTCCTGAGATACTTCACTTAGTATAATGGTATCCAGTTCCACCCCAATTATTTCAAAGTAGTACTACATGGTCTATGCATATTTACCACATTTTATTAATTCACTGATGAATTCATGGGCACTTAGGTTGATTCCACATCATTGCAATTGTAAACTGTGCTATAATAAACATTTGAGTGTAGAAGTCTTATTGATAGAATGACTTCTTTTCCTTTGGGGAGATACACAATCAATGTCTCTATTCAGCCATTTTGCCCCTACACTCTTATCTCATTTCTTAAAAAGAACTTAAAAAAAAGAAAAAAACAGAAAAGAAAAAAGAAGAAACTGTGAATAGTATTCCACTATTCAGTCATAAGGAATGTAATTCATTTGCAGAAACATGAGCAGAACTGGAAATCATGATGTTAAGTGAAATAAACCAGGCATGAAAAGGCAAATATCACGTTTTCACTCATATGTGGGAGCTATGAAAGTTGATTCCATGAAGATAGAGAATAGAATGGTAGATACCAGAGGTTTGCAAAGATAGGGGAGACAAAAAGAGAGGTTGGTACAAACATGTAGTTTGATAGAAGAAATAAGTTCTAGAGTTTGATAGCACTGTAAGGTGATTATAGTTAACAATAACTTATGCTATATTTAAAAATAGCTAGGAGATTTTACATGTTCTCAACACAAAGAAATTATAAATGTTTAAGATGATGAATGTCCTAAATACTCTGATTTGCTCATTTCACTTTGTATTCATGTATTAAAATGTCAAGTTATCCAATAAATGTGTGCAATTATTGTGTATTAATAAAAACAAATTTAAAAATGTAAGTAGAAGTATGAGTCATAGGACAATTAGAACCCGACAATCCTAACTCAGATAAAGAGCTGATATTGTGATTCGATATCATAGAGAATAATTATCTGCTTTCATTGTCTCCCACAAAATGTCCCTTGACATTACAGGCTACTGACAAGGAAGCTTATGACTCAATTTGACTTTTATATGTGCTAAGATTCTTCAGGGGATAGGACAAAACACAAACGCCTTTCAACCATCATGGGTGTTACCAGTTAAATTATTTGTAGGATTTGTTAAATATTTTCCCTTTGACCAAATGCTGTCATATATTTCATTTACTAATATGATTTAGTCATGCTGTTATGTGTGTGTATACATATATATATACATTATTAGATATATAATTATATCTAATAATGTATATATGTATAAATTGTTATATATATTAATTGTTATATATTATTATATACATATACATACATTATCATATATAATACATTATTATATACATTGTTATATATGATAAATATAATTATTTATTTAATATTTATAATTATATACATATAATTTTTTTTGAGACAGTCTTGCTCTGTTGCCCCAACTAGAGTGCAGTTGAATCATCATAGTTCACTGCAGCCGCAAATTCCTGGGCTCAAGCCATCTTCTTACCTCAGCTTCCTGAGTAGCTGGGACTACAGGCACATGTTACCGTACCAGTTAATTTTTTCTGTTTTTTGTAGAGACAGGGTCTTGATTTTCCGTTGCCTTATTGCAAATTCCTGAGCTCCACTGATCCTCCTGCCTCGGCCTCCAAAATGCTAGGATTACAGGCACGAGCCACTGTGCCTGGCCCATGCTCTCATATTATTTGAAGGACTTTTGGAAGATTCCTAATGCATTCTTGGTACTCCATAACTATTTTTGTTTCTTTAAAAAGTTTTTAGAATGGTAAAATTAATACTTTGTGAAAAATTTGGAGAGACCACAGTTGTGTAAAACGAAAAGTAAGTTTTGCATTGTAGCTCTTCTCTGTCTCCCATCACATTTGCTAAGTTTACTTGGCTAGTCTGCTTCCCATCATTTTAGATATGGTCTTTCCACCAGTCTCTTTTTGTATACACACAAGCACACACACATACTCAGTTTTAGGTACATAATTACATCCTCTTGCCACTATATCTGCTCTTATTATCTTACTAAATAATAATATACCAGGAAAACTTTTTATTTCACTGCATATAAACTTACCTCAGTTTTAAAGGGCTGTATAGAATTAAAATAATTCATTTACCAATTATTGGTTTACTATTGACAGCTCTTTCCAAATTTTCCAGTGCTGTATTATATAGTGTGTTCTTGTGTCCATGTGAATGTGAGCACTGGAGTAAATACTATGCTAAAGGGAATGTATACCTTAAACTTGGACAGTTATTGCACAAAAGTTTTTATCAATTTAGACACTCCTCTAACACCATGGGAAGTTCCTAGCTTTTCATGTTCTTGCTAGTACTGAATATTATCCATATTTTTCATCTTTGCCTATCTGATGAGATGAAAAATAGTATCTCCTCATTGTTCTAGTTTGAATCTCCAAATGATGAGTGAAGTTCAACATCTTTTTATTTGTTAATTAACTCTTTGCATTTTTTTTTCTCATTTCAGCTTTTTGATAGTGGTCCCCTTTCAATTCCCAATGTCCTTAGCCTCTACTAGTTTAGGCCTTTAACACCATTTAAGATAGCTTTATTGCTCTTCCCAAATGCTCCTAGTCTTTGTAAAGGTAAACATCTTATATTACTTTGCTCAAATGCTACCCATGGCTTCCTCTTCAGCCAGCTAAAATATATACATGACTTAATATGATATTCAGATTCCTTCATGCTCTGATCCTAATCTAGCTCTCCAGGCTTATTTTTCACTGCCTCATTTCTTTTTTCTTCCACATTTTCGTCCTCCATCAAGTAGAAGAAATTACCTTTCCCTCACATATCCCACACCTCCCTGCCTTTATACCATACTTCAAGCTATTCCCTCAGCCTGGAATGCCCTTTCCCTCCTCTCTATAAGAAGTCGATCTATCTTTTATCTTTCCAATCTGACTCAAAGGGCAACTTTCTTGTGGCATTTCTTCTGATCTACTCCTTCTTTCTCAGTTGCCAAATGCAATTGATTTGTGCTTCCCTCATTCCTCTTTTCTAGATGCTATTAATGTGAATCAGGTTCACTAACAGCAGATATCATCAATGTGCCAACTCTCTCAGGAGGCCGCATCCTGGCTTCTGTTTAGGTCCACCATACATTGATTAGCAATTTGTCTGAGTCCAGTGAGAGAGAAAACACTCACACACGTTTATCATTAATACTTGCAGATAGGCAGCAAGGGACAGAAAGAGTCTCAGATCCATTGTGAACCCACCGACCAAAGCTCAAGGATGCTGCCGGGGAGAGATGGAATCTTGACTGCAAGATTCCATTATTTTCCTTTGCCCCACAGCTAAGGAACCCTGGTTTATACATACATGTGGTTCACTGGGTAAAGCCCTGAAGGACATTCTGCTTCACGGCAGAGAAGAGCAAAGCCTGGGCTTTTCTGGGCAAGACGTTACATTGTCTAGGAGGGACAGAAACAAGTCCTGGACTATTTTAGGTAGCTACTCCCTCTCTCAGGATACTGCCTTCCCAGCACAATCTACAGTTATACTTGAGAATTACAGGCAAGATAGGGGAGAAATCAGGGTTGGCGCAAGGCCACCTGGAAAACTATCCTGCATATTTTTTCTCTATTAGGGGTTTTAAATTTATTGAAAGGATGACAGTGCCTGTTTTTTTTGCTGTTGTTGTTTGTATTCTATTTCCTAATACTCTTGGTTTGGTGTCTTGAACATAATGGTTTTCAAATGATTTCAAAGAGGATAGATATGGAATCACTATTACAAACCACTGACTAGTTACTTTGAATACTGGAAAACTATAAAAGTATATATTTTTTTCAAATATATACCCAGAAGTGGGAATTCTGGATCATATGGTAATTCCATTTTTAGATTTTTGAGAAATTTCCAAACTATTTTCCACAACAGATACACCATTGTAGGAGACTGAACACCATGCTTGTAAGAACAGTTATGGGTTCTTGAAGGAAATGCTGAGAACAGGACAGTTTCCTGGCTGGCCTAGGGATGTGCTGCATCCTGGAGACAAGCCCTCAAGCAACTTAGTGCTCTAATGAGATAAGACTGGTTGCTCATTAGTAAGCAGGTGCTGGATCTTGAACATTCGTGGTGCATCATGGTGGGAGTTGAGCCTGGGGGGAAAGAGCACGTAGTGATCCTTAAGCACATGATCCTTGTGCGTGGGGTCCCCCACACCTGTTGTATAGCATTTCAATAAATAGCCACAGCAGAAGTGACTCAGGGCTCTCCCGCACCTCTGGGGAGCCTCACCTCTTGCAAGCTTGTACTTTTAATCTGTGTACTGGCTGTTTCCTGCATGCAGTGTGTCGTGACACAGCGGTACTGACACCCCATTTTACAGTTCCACCAATGCATAATCGTTCCAATTTTTCTACATCCTTGTCAACCCCTGTTATTTTCTGGTCTTTTCATGGTGACCTTTTCTACTGTATGTGAGGTAATTTCACATCAGGGTTTTGATGTGCATTTCTGCTATTATTAGCAATGTTGAACATCTTTTTTATATGGTTGTCAATTTATACACCTTGTCTGGAGAACTGTTCATTCGTGTCCCTGTCCACTTTTAAATTACTTTTTTGTTGTTATTTATTTGTAAAAGTTCACTATATATTCTGTAAAGATTGCGTTGCAAAAGTTCCATATTTATTAACCCCTTACCAGATATTTGACTTACAAATATTCTCTCCCATTCTGTGAGTAGCGTTTTCACTTTGTTGAGCACTTCCTTTGATACACAGAGGTTTTTCAGTTTGAAATAGTTCTGTTTGCCTAGTTTTTAATTTGTTGCCTGGGCTTTTGATGTTATAGCCAATAAATTATTGACAAATTCTAGTGTCTTTTTCTTACATTTCCTTCTAGTTTTGTAGTTTTGGGTCTTCTCTTTAGGTCTTCAATTCATTTTGAGTTAATTTTTATGTATGCTATAAGGTAGGGGTCTAACTTTATTTTTTTGCCTGTGAAAATCCAGTTTTCCTAAAATTATATTTTGAAGAGACCGTCTTTTCCCCATTGTGTTCTTATGGTACCCTTGTTGGAAAATTATTTGGCCATCTGCACAAGGGTTTATTTTGGGGGCTCTCTATTACATCTCGTTGGTCTATTTGTCTGTCTTTATGTCAGCACTAACTTTTAAATCTATTTTTTCTTGTTTTAATCAGTTGAAAACCTTATGTATTTTCCAACATAGGCTAACTTGGTTGTACTTAATTTTAAGTTCTGTCTCCATCATGGATTTTGTAAGGACTTGCTCTTAGACTTTGTTAGGTTGGACTGAGAGTGAGTCTTACTCTAGGTCTTGATCTTTACTCCAATGGCCTTTCAGATAGAGATTTGCAGTTTTATTTTATTGTTTGGGATTCATTAACTTTTTGATTACTATTGCTTGTGGTGTGTTTTAAAATCAGAAAGTGTGAGGCCTCCAACTTTACTCTTCTTTGTCATGATATTTTTTGGCTATTCAGGTTCCCTTGAAAATCCAAATGAATTTTAGATTTTTTTTTTTTTTTACTTCTATAAAAGTGTCATTAGGATTTTGATAGAGATTGCATTGAATTTATAGGTCACTTTGGGTAGTATGGACATTTTAACAGTAAGTCTTCCAACCCTGGAGCATAGATACCTTTCCATTTATTTCTATCTTCTTTGATTTTTTTTAGTAATATTTTATAATTTTCAGTGTAAAAGTATTTCACTTCTTTGGTTGAAGTTTTTCCTAGTTATTTTTAATTCTTTAAAAATTACTGATGCCACAATGGGATTGTTTTCATAATTTCATTTTTGAATTCATAATTCTTAGTATGTAGAAATGCTGATGATTTTTGTTTTGATTTTGTATCTTAGCTTTGCTGAAATCATTTATTAGTTGTAACAGGTTTATTTAATTATTATTATTTTTTTTGGTGTGTGCATGTGTAACCTTTAGAGTTGTCTAAATAGAGTCAGCCCTTCATATTGTAGGTTTTGTAGTCAGTCAACCAATCACAGACTGAAACCTGTGCATGCAGAAGGAGTACCTTACTATGCCATTTTATATGAAGTACTTGAGCATCTGTGGATTTTGGTATCCATACATAATCTTGGAACCAATTTCCTGTAAGTACAGAGGGCTAGTTGTATAAGATCATGTCATTTTCCAATTTGAATGCTTTTTTTTCTTGCCTAATTTTTCTAGTTAAGACTTCCAGTAGCATTTTGAATAGAAATAGTGACAATGGGCATTTTTGCCTTGTTCCTGATATAGAGGAAAAAATTTTAGTCTTTCACTATTGAGTGTACTGCTAACTGTGGGCTTGGTATATATGCCTTTTATTATGCTGAGGTAATTTCCTTTTATTCTTAGTTTGTTGAGTGTTTTTTTTTTTAATCATCAAAAGATGTTATTCTTAGTTCATTGAGTGTTTTTATCATAAAAAGATGTTTAATTTAGTCAAATGCCTTTTTTTGGTTGGTATCAATTGAGGTGCTTTTGTGCTTTTTGTTCCTCATTTAGTTAATGTGGTATGAATTGACTTCCATACATTGAACCATCCTTGTATTCTAGGTATAAATCTCACTTGATTATGGTGCATCCTTTTAATATGCTATTGAATTCGGATCAGTATTTTGTTGGGGACTCAATATTTATCAGAAATATTGTCTATAGTCTTCTTCTCTGTTACTGTCTTTGTCTGGTTTTTCTTGGAGTAAGACTGGATTCATAAAATAAGTTTGGAAATGTTTTCTCCTCTTCAATTCCTTGAAAGAGTAAGGGTCTGATGAGTATTCATGTTAATTCTTGTTTTTATTTGTTTGTTTTATTAGAGGTTATTTACTTTAACATGAAATTATATTGTAAGGTCTACATCTATGATTTAATCAGGAAGAAATGCTTTGCACTTATATCAAAGACACAGTTACCCTAATGGAATAAAACACACAGACAAAAGATGAAATACATGTTTTTAAGGAAACTATATATTTTACCTGGTATTACTTTTGCTATTTTGGACCATACTCTTAGAGAATTAATTTTATATACATATTAAGTCTGATTTACCTCCCTAAATTATTTTAAACCATTAAATGGAGCTTCTCACAATTTCAAATTATAAACAAAAGACTGAAATCAATATGAAACAAAGTTTAAAAACATAGAAAGTGTCATGTTATTACCTGATAGTGTAAAAGTTGAGTAAAATGTGCCCCTTCTGTGGCTCACCTCAAAGAAACATTTTATTCAAGAGAGGAATGTTTCCTACCTACCCTGCATGACTAGATCTACAAGGGTTTCTGGTCTCAATTGCAAAATAAGTGAAAATTTCTATAAACTATCTAAAAGTTAAATACAAAAATAGGGTTAATGCAAATTACCTTGTGTTGGTCTAAATACACATCTTGAGCTTCTCTCTTTTTTTTAAAAAAAGTATCTTGCTACTTGGGCAAGCTGTCGCTGAAGCAAACGCTCTCATACCATCAATTTTTGGCCTGGGCTAGGTTTGAACCTGCCACCTGCGGCATATGGAGCTGGTGCCCTACTCCTTTGAGCCACAGGTGCCGCCCAGGAGTTTACTTTCTAATTAGATAGAATATATCATAGAATATAGCATATATCATATATTCATATATCTATGAATATATCATAGAATATGATATGAGTGATTTGCTGAAATTCTTTCTCATCCGTTGCAAAAAATTCCTGACAAAGGACTCCCTTCCTCCACTTACCTGACGCACCAGAAGCTTGACCTCTGCTGAAACTGAGGGAGGAGGACTTGACCAGTGCCCACCCTCCCTATCTGCCAGACCAGGCGGCCCACCAGATAAGAGACTCTGGGGAGCCACCAAGCCCCTGCCAGCCCCCAGGCTAGGGACACCACTGGGCTGCTCTAATCAGTGTTCCACCAGGCCTAGGCCCACCGCCAGCAGTGACCAGGAACTCCATTCTACGAGGAATCCTGTGTGCCCAATTGGCAACCTGCTGGGCCTTGGCCCACCACCAGCAGTGGCCAGGAAGTCCACTGAGACTCCCACACAGTGCCGATCTGTGCCCAGCCTGGCCTGGGCCTGCTGACTTCTCTCCAGAGCCCTCCTCCCAGCCAGAGACTGCTAGAGGCATGGGCTCCCTTTGCAAAGGCAACCAGGTGTTCCATCCCACACCCTGCTGTTTGATCTGGGCGTGCCACACTCCGGAGCTGCTCCCCCAGCCAGAACTCCCTGGGTGGGGCAGTCCCAGAGGAGCTACACAGGGTCACTCCGTACAAAGATCCAGCAACAACAGAGTGATCTTGCCAGGGTTTGATCTGGTAGAGAAACCTCCCCAACTCTGAGGACGGTCATAGGCAACAGTGAAAAATAATTATGAGGTGGAATCAACGGAAAAACTCTGGCAATATGAATCATCAGAGTAGATCAACTCCCCCAAGGAATGACAAGGTAGATATAGTACAATATCCCTTGCATAAGCAAATGGCTGAGATGTCAGAAATCGAATTCAGAATCTGGATAGCAAATAAGATCAGCGGAATGGAGGAAAGGATGGAATTAGAATTTCAAGCAGTAATCCAAAAGATGACCCAAAAGATGTCTCAAGAATTCAGCAAATTCAAATACAAAATGACCAAAGATTTTGACACATTGAGATAAGAAGTTGAAGCCCTCAAAGATCTGAGAAATACAGTAGAATCCCTCAGTAGCAGAATGGAGCAAGCAGAAGAAAGGATTTCTGACATGGAAGAAAAAGTTTTCAAACACTCCCAAACTTCCAAAGAGGAAGAGAAATGGAAAGCAAAAATGGATCATTCTCTCAGAAAACTCTGGGTTAACTCAAAGAAAACCAATATTCGCCTTATAGGGATACCTGAAAATGAGGAAGTGGTGTCACAAGGACAGAGTCTCTTCTTTATGAGATTATGAAAGAGAACTTTCCAGACATGCCAAGAGATTCTGAAATTTAGATAGCAGACAGTTTCAGAACCCCAGCATGACTCAACCCAAATAAGACATCGCCCAGGCACTTCATAATTAACTTCACTAACGTTAATATGAAGGAGAAAATTCTGAAAGCAGCCAGATGTAAGAAAACCATTACCTACAAGATGAATAATATTAGAATAAATTGCAGATCTCTCTGATCAAACCTTTCAAGCTAGAAGAGAATAGACATCAACTTTAAATCTCCTATAACAAAATAACTTTCAACCCAGGATCCTGTACCCAGCTAAACTGAGTTTCATTTACAATGGAGAAATTAAATACTTTAAGTACATCCACATGTTGAAAAAATTTGCTATAACTAAACCAGCTCTCCAGGATATTCTCAGACCTATCCTCCATAATGACCAGTGTAATCCTCCACCACAAAAGTAAGCTAACCCAGAAACTTTTTACCAAATTTCAATTTCTACAGTGATGAAAGGATTAAAAATGTCCACTGGACTTTCTAGAGATTTATCATTCTTTTCAATTAATGTGAATGGTTTAAATTGCCCTCTAAAGAGGCATAGGTTGGCTGACTGGATACGAAAAATCAGGCCCAGATATCTGCTGCATACAAGAATCTCATCATACCTTAAAAGATAAATTTAGACTCATGGTGAAGGGGTAGTCATCTATATCCCAGGCAAATGGAAAACAGAAAACAGCAGGTGTTGCAATCTTATTTGCAGATACAATAGGCTTTAAAACAACCAAAGTAAAGAAGGATAAAGATGGACATTTCATATTTGTTAAAGGTATTACTCAAAATGATGAGATTTCAATTATTAATATTTATGCACCCAACCAGAATGTGCCTCAATTTATAAGAAAAACTCTAATAGACACGAGCAGCTTCATTTCCTCCAGCTCCATAATAGTTGGAGATTTTAATACTCCTTTAGCAGTGTTGGATAGATCCTTCAGAAAGAAGCTAAGTAAAGAAATCTTAGATGCAAGGCTGTTTTAACATACGCAAGTCCATAAACGTTATCCACCATATTAACAGAAACAAAAGCAAAGATCATATGATCTTCTCAATAGATGCAGAAAAAGCATTTGATAAAATCCAGCATCCTTTTCTAATTAGAACACTGAAGAGTATAGGCATATGTGGCACATTTCTGAAACTGATTGAAGCAATCTATGACAAACCCACAGCTAATATTTTACTGAATGGAGTGAAACTGAAAACTTTTCCTCTTAGAACTGGAACCAGACAAGGTTTTCCTCTGTCACCATTACTATTCAATGTAGTGCTGGAAGTGCTAGCCAATACAATTAGGCAAGACAAAGAAATAAATGGAATCCAAATGGGAACAGAGGAGATGAAACTCTCCCTCTTTGCCGATGACATGATCTTATACTTAGAGAACC